>OMNV01000218.1:15845-63107 GCA_900303265.1 Brotula barbata | reverse complement strand
ACATCATGTGGGTGTGACAGGAATGGATTAACGATATTTGTCTGATTTAGGGAAGTAACTCCACATAATACACCGCCGTGCTTATCAAAATATAATAAAGGGAAATGAGTCAGTCGTGACAGCTGCGTGTTGCTGTTGACAGTGTGTGTGTGTGTGTGTGTGTGTGGATGCAGAGTAATAACTCCACAGGGAAAGCCAGGGAAGTGAATCTATCTCTGTCATGAAGATGTGGAGCAATCAGGAAAAACCTCAGCCAGTAGATAAAGAAGGAGCAGTTCAAAGTGGAGGCTCTGCACATTTTAGAATGGGGAATCACCCGAGTGGGAGTCAGTCGGAGTCTGTGTGGCTTTTCCCAAATATGCCAGTGATGCACAAGAATAAGACAAACCTCTCTAAAGGTGAACATAAGTTTTGTGGCATTTACTTGGAGTTGAAATGGGCGTTTTGGAGAAGAAATGGACACGTGCTGAAACCACACACTGCATGTATGTATGTGTGTGTGTGTGTGTCTCACAAAGGCTATACAAGGCTAGTACAAAACATCATGTGTTTGAAGTAGTGCTGTCCATTACTGTTGAAGAAGAAGGGTTGCCATGGTGACCAGGTACCCTGTGGTTAGGAATGATGTTACACAGACATCTGCCAGTATAACAGCCATTCAAGAGAAATAAAACCTTGTCTGCTTAGTGCTGTCCACGGTAACTCGTCACGTCTAGGCAAAAACCTCTGAGATACAGCAGGGGCCCGGTCTGTTTTACATTCAAGACATAGAAGACAGGGCTGTTTTATATACATTTATAAAATGTATTCATAGTCAGTTTAACCCAGGTCTGATTCATCAGTGAGCGTGAACTAGTAATGCAAGAATCAGATGTATTGTTACTATGGTTACCAGCAGTTCAATCTTGCTTGTGCGCAGTCAGTCTGGAGGTTAAATTTTTGATTGAAACTATGTTTGAACTGTCCTCATATAGTAATGGAGTATACATCTGAGTATACATTCTTTGGATTTTTCGCTACATTAATAGCATCACAGAGGTCAGTGGCTTTCACTGTTTTCTCACAGCGAGATAGCGGTGTGTTTGAAATCAACTGGGGCGTGTCTGTGTGCGTGGTCTGCATGGGTTTCCTCTAGGTGCTCTGTGACAGATCAGTGACCCTGCCTGTCAACCAGTGAGGTGTGGGTGGGTGGATACATCATTAGTGGGAATCATGCTGGCCCATAGCTCTCTGTTCTATTACATTATTTTCAGAATTGTTAAATCTTTGTTTCCTGTCTTTGAACTACTGACCTGCTGACTCTCCTGTGGCTCCCTTGACCATTTGAGATGATGGGTCTCTTTTGATGTTTATTCCCAGCTTCTTTTCCATGTCTTCCGGCAAAGCTAGGACTGAGTCAGGTTTATACTAACCATCAGCCTGTATGTGAAACTAGACTATAATAAATTTCATTTGCCTACTTTATCCATCACGGTTAAAATAAAACCAACCTCACTAATGCAGAAGTTTCTGTTAACACAACAGTTGTAAAACAATTTGTGGAAAGTTTTAGTGTTCAGTCATTTAAATTATTTGAAAGATTTATGGTGAATTAAATGATTTTGTGAAAGTATCCTGGCCTAATCGATGTAGTGAGTAATAAGGCGGAGGTTGCAGCCAGTGCAATATGCAGTTAGGACAAAGCTGTAGCAGATGTTGTAGCTGTTGAAAGCTGGTTAGGGGCCATTTAACAGCAGTAGTCCTGCTGATGTGAACTGGTGACCCAACACAACACTCACACTGAGGCCACATATGTCTATCAGGCAAACATACAGCTCTGTATGCAGACAGCAGATGGCTGCACATAATCATCACCATCATCATCATCATCATCCACATGTAAGCCTGTTTTTCTCAGCTGCTTCTTGGTAACATTTTCCCAAACACTCAGATTGTCAAAATAAGGTTTATTGGATAAACTTTCAAAACTTAACATATAATATTTATGGCAAAAGTTGATACATCAGCAGATACATGTATAAAGGCTCTCTTTTCAATACCCTTAACAAGTGTTTACAAAAGCAAATCAAACAAGGAACTAACCAACGTGTAATATAAAATATTGGTGAATATTTACACTCCGTTATAAAACGATAGAAGGATGAACATTTCCTTTGATACATTCAAGATATGAGGTCCATCCCTTTTTAGAATGCAAACAGTTTCAGCATGTTTGTTTAGGCAAAAATACACATGCGTACACGTGCAAAAAACAGGAAAAAAATATATATATTCAAAACATTCCAGCTTTTGCTTTTTGGCACTACTAACCAAAAATGTATCATGTTAAAACCATGTATTGCTGCACTGTTGGACTGAAGAAAGTGCAATAAACACAAAGCTAAAATAATGTTGTGACTAGCAAGGCCACAATTACAGATGCTCAGATTACAACACAATTTTCACTAAAAGAAAAAAAAAAAGTCACAGAGTAAACAATAGACACATCTCTGAGAACAGCAATGGAATAGATTGGCATGTCTTCTGCCTTCAGTCTGCTGCAGATTAAAATGTTGCTTCACTGGAGGAATTAAAAATGATACAGAACCTAAGTATTTACAGAACTGTTGTGTGCCAGAATGTGTCTGTGGCACCAGTGTGGCAACTGTCAACTGTAGCGAAAGTTGGCACCAAATAATATTTCATATTCCTTTTCTTTGATAATACTGCATAATTTTTAATCATAAATCTCTTGGTCAGTATGTATGACTTGCCTACATTTGAGATATGTACTGTTATTTTAATTTGGACAAATAAAAAAACAACAACTTTTGTTTACCTAAAGGGTTCGGAGCAGCATTAGTGAGATATCATATTGGCAAGCTGTATGGGCACATTTCAGAACATTCGTAGGCCTGGCTCTGTAGTTTAGAGTTAGACCAACATATGGTGCCGATAATGGCCCAGAGGACACAGCCTGTTAAATGTCCTGCTTGGGAGGTGGACACATTTACAGTTGGACCACGATATGAGTTTTCAGTTTTGGGAGTCTGATGTGCCCTCTCGTCTGACACGCGTCTACAGCAATCTTGAAGAATCTGTGTTTCCCTTTGTTGTCCACAAGTATTGTCAAACAAACGCAGCAGTGCTTTGATAAAAGAGGAAAGTGGAGTATTGCACAAATTTGCAGTATGCAAATGATTGCCAACCTTTCCTCCAGAAGTTGTGCTGAACAGCACTTCAGACTGACATGATGGTTATGCCATAGTGTAACCGTAGCTTCCACAATGAAGAGCTACCAGCAGCCGGTCTCTCAGGACTTCTTGAGAAGGGTATTCTGGGAGTTTCAGCATGTTGATACTGTGAATGGAAGGAAAAGGGGACATTGTCAAATACAGCAGCAGGTTGTTCCCATGTCATGACAACTCATGTGCAGCTGATGAGGGGAGGTGTTGCCATGGCAACGCAAAAGAAAGATCCGCACCGATATTGCATACAGTAAGTGTTGGTCATTCTGCCATGAAGACACCTCTCCCTGTTTTCAATTTCTGTGATCATGTAGTACACAGCCACCACAAGTGCCAACAATACAGAAGAAACACACTGCCCTCTAGTGGATACTGCTGCACTCTTGACATTTTTAGACAAGTATGTGTATTATATGCAAAAAGATGTTAAGATAAACTAAAACAGATCTATTCCTAATTGTTTCTTGACCATGATTACTCCTTAATGTTTTGAGGAAGGTTGTTCCAGAGTTAGGGACAGAGTAAAAACTTGCATCTCCAATTTTTTTTTGACTGCTCTCATAGATCATTTAAAGCATTGTATTCTAATAATTATCATCAATTGTGAATGATAGCTAGTGGACTTGAAGCCACTTTTGTTGTAACCCCTGAGTCACCTTTTTGCAACAGTACTACTAGCTAGCTAGTAGCTACTTTTCCCTTTCGGCCTTGGGTCCAAGCATAACAAATATAGTTTAGGCTTTAGCTTTATAATATTTCTACCAATTTCTGATCCACTTATTTTTTTGAGACAGTTGGGATGTAACTGAACTCAGATGAATAATTGCGCGTTAGAGAGTAAGATCTGAGAGTAAGAGAGTACTTTCATCCACTCAAATACAAAAGGTATTTAAATAGTTAATTCACATCTTCCTTGCACTTTATATTATTTGTTTGCTTAGCATGCCTGTATGCAGCTCGAGCAATCCTAGAAATGCTAATGATGATGATGATGGGGAAAGTGTGCGCAAACTGACACCTGGCAAAATGAAGCACATGGATAATTAATACGCATTTGGAACTCTGTTTTGTGCCCAGATTTACAGAGAAGCACTTACAGAAACAGAGCTGTGCTGGTCCCAACTCAATCCTAACAACACTGGGATTTCTGGTAACTAGCACTTTAGAGGGAATTAGCTGACAGGTCAGGTATATCTCAATCAAACTTTAGTCATGTTATACCAGATGTGCTAGGAGGCATTGCTAGTTTGTCACATCAGTACATTAAGTTTCATGGTGGGTGAACAGGCATATAGAAAAGCACAACTTCCAGCAACGTCCGCTTTCTCATAATTTCAACTTTTTATCACATAATTACAACCTTTTATTTGATAATTTTGACTTTTTATCTCATAATTTGACTTTTTAATCTATATTTATTTCGTTATCTAATAGTTTAGACTTTTTATCTCATTATTTCGAACTTTTATCTGTTAAATTCAACTTTTTATCTCATAATTTGAGTTTTACTCTCATATTTTTCACTTTTTTCCTGATAATTTCAACTTTTTTTCTCACATTTTTTTTTCTCATGAATTTAAACTTTTTTCAACTTTTTTTTCTCAAATTATTATGTTCTCATTATGACTTTTTTTGTCATAATTTTGACTTTTCAATTTTTTTTCCCTTGTAATTTCTACTTTCTTCCTCATCATTTCGACCTTTTATCTGATAATTTTGACTTTATCTCAAATTATTGTGGTATCTAATAATTTCAACATTTTTTCCTCAGAATTTTGATTTTTTTCATCCATAATTTCGACTTTTATCTGATAATTTAAAATTTTTCTCAAAATTTAAAATTTTTATCCCTTATTTTTCTACTTTTTTCCCCTCATAATTCCGATTTTTTTTATCTAAAATTTTTGTTTTCATTATGACTTTTTTCCTCATAATTTTGACCTTTTCTCCCATGATTTTGTATTTTTTCCCCTCATCATTTCAACTTTTTTTCTCATAATTTTGACTTTTTATCTCAGATTATTACGTTTTCATTATGAAAACACAATGTTGACTTTTTTTCCTCAATTTTGACTTTTCCCCTCATAATTTTGTCTTTTTTTCTCATAAATTTGAATTTTTATCTCATAATTTTTTACTTTTTTCCCCTCCTAATTTCGACTTTTCCCCTCCTAATTTTGACTTTTTCCCCTCACAAAAACTTTTTATCTCATAATTTCGACCTTTTATCTGATAATTTTGACTTTTTCTCATAATTGACTTTATTTCAAATTATTACGTTATATAATCATTTTGACTTTTTATCATAATTTCGACCTTTTGTCAGATAATTTTGACTTTTTCTCATAATTACCTTTTTTTCTGATAATTTCAACTTTTTCCTCTTAATTTCGACTTTTTATCTCACTCCTTTTTTTCTTTTACTGGCAGAAATGGGCTTCCGTAAGAACTTCACTTCACATTGTGTTAAATTTCTTCTTTTTTTGGTTTGTCTCTCAGTTCGTCTTCACTTAATTCTGTCAGTATTAATTTGGTGTGTTCACTGACTTTTTATTGGCAACTGTTACACAAACTTGCAGAGGTGCGCAACGTTTCAAGTTGATTGTGATTTATAAAGGGAAACCGACATAGAACGAGCAAGCACACTGTGTTATAAATCAGAATATTTTTGTGCGCACGCACTTTGTTTTGTTTCATCACTTTTGACGTGAATTCTACGCTCTGTTTTAGAAATGAGGCCCCGGGTCTCCCCTATCCTAGTAATTAGTTTCTCAGTGCACCACAATCTTCATGGAGGCAGTCAGCTAGAACACTTTTACATACTTATTTCTTAACCTATTCTCAGTGGAAATCTTGATAGATTCAAGGATTAAACATTGACCTAAAAGCTCCCTGACGGATCTTTTATAATTAAGAAAAGATTTAAAAAATGGACTGATTACCAGGTACTGGAGGTGGGCAGTAAGTTGGAGGTGTATGGCAGTGCAGCAATGGTGAACTTCTGTAAGCCACTACCACCCATTAGAAAGGCAAAGCCACCGTGAGGGACTCTGGAACTGAAAGAAGTAGAATAGAGAAGTATTAAGTATTTGACCATAGCAATCTAGTGTATAGTATGCAATGCATATTGTTCCAATATTCATGGTATGAATAGACAAGGCAAACCTTCCAGTCACAAACTGAAGAAGCAGGACCCGTTCCTCTTGGGTGAGACTTTGTACCACCTCCCAGAACCACTGCAAAAAAATACCAATGTACCAAAGAAATAGTTACATACAGACCGACATTAAGAGAAGGTCCAGCACAGTTTGGGTGGTTATGTTTGTGCTGTGTGCCCATCAAAAGCTTCTACACAAGTTCCCCATTTTTCCAGTTAGAGGAATGCAGTCTTAGCATATTCTGCAGACAGATTGCCTCCTCAAACAGATGTTTCTCTTCTTAAGCTCCTCGATGTGTTTTGCAGCTACCTTTTGATTTTGTGGTACATTTCAGTCATGCTCCGAAATCTTGTTTGAAAAGCCAATTTCTGTTAAATTTGCACTTCCCCATGTTGTCAACTATGTTGCTATGTGTTTGAAAGTGCATCTGCTCTGAGCATCCTGGCAGCAAACAAGAATTTGGTTGGGTCCGCTATCTTCAATAATCTTAATGGGAGAGGCATTTGGTAAATGATTTTTTAAAATGAATTATTTTGAGATTTTAAATTGCAATATCAAAACAAACGATAAATAAAATCCTTCTTCCCATGTCTTGACATTTTAATACCATTTAGGCCATATTTTTATATGCATAAATTCAGTGCCTCTTATGTGGACGCCTATTTTCGCTAGTGACAGAAAATAAGGAGTGAGATAACAAGTCGAAATTATGAGATACTTTCACCTTTCACACAACTAACAGTTGCAGCTCTTTGGCATGAGTTCTATTCAGAAATGGATTGTGTGTACATTGTCGACTACTTTAAACGCAGCTTTACAACAGATGAAATACTAGCAAACGCACACTTGAACGGATTTGAAGCAAGAAGCAGCTCTGGCCTAGAAACAATAAGGCTGATGTGGCAGCCTTCATTCAACAGCAACTGCTGTACAGTGACTTGGTTTAAGATGGATGCACCAGAAATGTCACATGTTACAGGGTTACATGGAATTGTGACTGACAGAGAAACAATTTGTGTATTTCTACGGTTATTGGATGGTGAAGGTGTTAATCTGAGGTTAGTTTCTTGACCTCAGGAGTAGCTGTCAATGTACTCAGTCCATTTCTGAATAGAGCTGCTACTATCTGTTGTGTTAAAGTATCTCATAATTTCTACTTTTTTGATCTCATAATTATGACTATTTAATAATTTTTACTTTTTATCTCATAATTTCAACTTTTATCTCATAATTTCGACTTTCTATCTCACTCCTTTTTTTCTTTTACTGGCGGAAATGGGATTCCTTACTTTAAAACTTTTGAGGATCTGCAGGAACCCCGAAAGTAGCCAGAACAAGACTGATGTAGGTGGTGATGTCTGCCTGGAGAACAATCATCGTACCTGGATGATTTTCTCTTGAGGGTCATAGCCACTGGTGTACTCTGTATTCCTGCACCAATCCTGCACGTCGATCTCTGGCATCCCTGACAGTAGGAGTTCCTGCACACACACAGTCACAATGACAGACAAATTGAAGCACATTATTAACTTTATGTGTATGTTTGTATAGAAAATAACAGAACAATGTATAATAAGATGTAACAATCAAAGCAGGGAGGATGAATACATGATGCTTAAAATACTGAAATTCACATGTATTGTATATGCTTTGATAAATAAAAATATTTTGAGAGCAACAAATAGAGTGCGACTACATTTTTTGTCTTTCTCCTTTCAAGATTAAGATAACGTTTCACATTTTATTAAATGTTTTAGCACAATGTTTTGTATAGTTTACTATTGTGGGCCTAAACTGCCTTCACCATGTTCACCATGTTACCCTATTGATCCGGACACTGGAAAGGGCAAGAATTCTGCCAATTGACAGGCAATAATCCATTTGGTGGACACATAGAAGAGGGAGAGGCTTCAAAGGTGACCCAGCCTTATTCTGGTCTGACCCTCACCAGGCAAAGATGAGAGGAAGACAATGATTGGGGGTGAAGATTGGTGCAGACAGCCAGTTCAGAGGAGGATGAAAGACTCACCAATTCATACTCGTCAAAAAGCTGTATGAGCGAGGGGGGGATAAATGTGTGGAATCCTTGCAAGAAGGCATTTATCTGAGGCTGTATGGCTCGCGTCATTCTCAGCTCTGTCACCAGCTGGACGTACTCCGCCTGAGACAACAGAGGGAGACAGATATCAAAGGAGGACTGTATGGAAAGACGAGAAAAATAAAAAAATAACAGGAACAGAGCAACTCTCCCCTCCTAGAGCCAGGTTCTGTTCAAGGTTTCTTCCCTTTAAAAGGGGAGTTTTTCCTTGCCACTGTCGCCAAGTGCTTGCTCATGGGGGAATGTTGGGTCTCTATATATTGAACTGCTTTACCTGTAAAGTGCCTTGAGATAACTTGTGTTGTGATTTGGCACTATATAAATAAAATTGAATTGAATTGAATTGAATTGAATTGAACTCTAGGGCTGTTTCAGCAACTGTACTTTATTCATGAAACAGTGCCATCTGTAGGAGAGTTTAAGTAATGCACTTCCTAATTGGAGCTCTCAGGTAAGCGTCACCCACAGCGGACCAACTACAAATGAAAACATTTTTCAGGGGAATTTAAGCTGATCGTTAAAGGCTCCGATCGTCTAAAAATACTGCAGAATTTTCAGTAATGACCCACATATTTTAACTTCACTTCTTCCACAACACTTGCAAAACTGGTGATTCTATTTTGTAAGAAATAAGGAGAGGATCTTTTCTTTTTTTTAATCATAATGAGTAATTGTTATCACTTTTATTGTGTAAGACCTTTAATTATCTAGATATTTTTAGTCTGGCTTACTTCAGGAAAAAAATAATTAGAGGGGGATGAGGAAGAAGAATTTCTCTTTGGAGCCAGTATTAGTGCCTTAATAGTACTCCATTAAATGCGCTTTCCAAACTTGATTTCTAAACCTGACTTAGCTGTTACAAATAAAATGACTGAAATATATCGCCACCATTACTGATTGGATCACTGAGCAGTTTGCCTGACCTTGTTGTCCTGGGTGACCAGGATGCAGGTGCCTCCAGGTTTGAGTGGCACCTCCTCCATTGCCCCAAACACATCAGTCTCCACTGAGAAGGTGAGCTCCAGACCCAGATCACTGATGTCATTGTCCAGGATCCACTGCAAGTTCTTGGCATATTCTGGATCAATGGATGACACGTCCTGGTAGCTCACTGGGATACCTGGAACAATAAATCAGAGACGGGGGGATGGTGTTGTGTCAAAGTAAAAAAGTTACATGCCAATAAAGTATTTAAAATGCACATTTTTATGCTAAATATATTTTGTTCACCTTTGTTAAGAACTATACTTTCACCACAGTAATATAAAACAAACTTTACCGTAGTGTATTTGGCTTCCACATGTTTTCTAGTGGTAACACTGCCACATCTACAGTGTCAATTTGTGTGGCTTATGATCACAATGGACATGCACTTGTGTATTACACTTGTTTTTACCTAGTATGTGTTTGTAGAAGGAGCGGGTGAAGTAGATATTGACCAGCTGCCGATGGTACAGTGCGAGACCCAGGATCTGACCTGCAAATCGAAAGTAGTTCAGGTGGTCTGGGTTCACTGACGAGTTACTGTTGGGCTGAAAGGTCGTACCTGTACACACAGAACATTGTCCAACAAACATTAAATTTTTTTATATATACTTCCGTTGATGACATCAGTTAGGAGTAGGAAGTACCGCAGACTTCCTGATCATATATTACAACTTCATGTACCATCAGCTGACTGAGTGAAGAGGGCATAGTCTGGGTTGATGATCTCATTGGACAGGATATCGAACCACTCTCGAACAACACCCTGGCCCTGTAACACCACAACACACATACTGTATAAAGCATTTTAAAGTTAATATCACCAACACACACTTCTCTGCTTTGCATGTAAGGTTCCTGCTGGGAGACATTTCTAATGTTACTAATACTAATGTTACTGCTGCTGTTACTAAACATTAATGCAGTGCCATATCATGATGAAACCCACCATGCCCTCCTCGCCGTGGAACCGAACAGCGATGCCCTGTTTGAGTTTCTCATTGGTGGACTTCGAAACCATCTCACAGCTACTTCGAAATATCGACTCTGTAGATTAGATACACAAGTAATCTTCAGAAACGGTATAAGAAAAAGTGGGGGGAAAATTTATTCATTTGTAGACAAATAATAATTGGGGTGCACGCAAACCTGATGGTTTACACTTTACCTCTCTGTTCTTTTGTGCGTTTAAACAGCACATTCAGTTTCATTAGCCTATTTTTATAAATACCTATACAATATATTTTGACTTAATTGTTAAATTTGCCTCCCATGTCGCTTGACTTAGTCAATATATGAAAACCTGCGACACATTTTCTTACTCTCAGATATGTTTTCCTGTTGTTTTTTCCTCTGTATGCCAGATCTCTGTCACACTTTTAGACGGTGAACTCATTCTCAAAAAGTCCTAAAACTTGTGGCTAGCTACTTGTGTGAATATATTCTCAAACATTCCTCGTACTGGTGGACATGTTTCATTTTGTGGTTATAACAAAAAAATGTATGTATTATTGTCTGTGTCATACTGTTTTTAAAAGCAAATCATTAATCGTTTTTCAGTCAAATTCTACATTTGATTCTGCCTC
This sequence comes from Brotula barbata, assembly GCA_900303265.1. NCBI lineage: Eukaryota > Metazoa > Chordata > Actinopteri > Ophidiiformes > Ophidiidae > Brotula > Brotula barbata. The sequence continues at coordinate 52,054 of OMNV01000218.1, read as the reverse complement.
TGCACTATCTGTCACTATTTCCTGAATAATGAATAAAACCATAAAATTATACTTTATCTCTGAAGAGTCTATGCCTTATGATAATTAGAGGAATAACTCTGGTTACCCTTGTAATTTGGCAGGAAACAAGCCAGTTGTTGACACTGAATCAGCAAAAAGAATGAACTTGAACATATATATGAACAATAGCTTAATGTTGACAACATTAAGCCAATGGAGTTTTATGTGATGATTGTTTCATGCAAGAGAAGTGTCCTGTTGCAATCTGAAAGGAGCTGGTACCTCTGTGAATGAGCAGAATATCATTTTCATTGACTGGACGATGAACCATGTCAGAATCTGGCTGCCCTGCCAGCAGATGTTCATAGAACCACTCACAGCGATCCTTGAAGGGCTGAGGAGGAAAGAGAAAAAAAAAGGCTTCCTTAATCCACACTGCTGCACAGTACTTTGCTTAACTAATTACATCTTCACTTTGCTTTCAGCCTTAATGCTGTGGATTTTTACATCTCTGCTGACTGCTCTGGAAATATTCAGTGTTGAAATACTTGTCTGTATTACAGAGAGAAGGCTGCTTTCTATTTGCATAATATATGCTTTTGCTTAAGTGGTGGCGGAGCGAAGGATGAGAGGAGAGAGACTGAGTGTGGAATAGAAAGTAAAGCTTTTCTCCCTTGAGGTTTGGGTAGTACCTAGAAAGGAATCAGGAGATGAAATCAAATTCACTATCCTAAAGTCTGTAATTAAAATACGGAGGCCTAGTCCCAAGCGAGCCATAATCCTTGGGTAACGAGGCTCGAACGATGTAGATCAAATATGGACATTTAGGAGTGAGTGAACACTGCGCAACTTGGAGCAGCACTTAAAATTTATGAAGCCATATAAATGGAACTTAAGTGTTATCGCCATGGTTGTAACACTATTAAATGATCCTGCAGAGCGGACAAAGGACTTTCAAAGTCACCTTCCATGAAGTCCCCAAAAAGAGAAATCTACAGTGAAGACTGGATGTGCTCCAGTGGTACATAAATTCACTTTGGCAATAACTGGAAATAACTCTGGTTTTAGAGGAGGATGCTATCATTCCATCTGTGTAGTGGTGTGGCACGGAGCTTACTGAAGGTCGGATAAACTAGCTTGCCTTCAACTACAGGTTGTTACCTTATCCAGCGTGTGCCTTGGTCATAGTTTGCACTAGGCGTGGACGATAAAATGATAGCGATATCTACCGAAGATAGACACTCCATCAATATCAACAGGAAAATTGTTTGATAGAAATTCTGATAGTTTCACGGGGTTTGACTGAACAAACCCCAAGCTCGCTCCCTCCCTGTCTCATAAACACAGCCTATCATACCCCTTGATAAGGGAGCGTGCTACGAGTGACACACAAACAGCCAATCATTTCACAGGTGTGTTGTTCTGTTGCACCAACAAAAACAACAGAAGCGTGGCGTGAGAAAATGAGTGCAACTGGTGAGGACATTTCATTTTAGTGCAGCGTGAGAATTTCTAGTGTGTTTTTCTGTCATTTATGGTCACACCAAGTTTCTCCCTTCTCCTCTTTTTCACTGCGGGTGGGTTGCTGCTCCACACAAACACAAAATTGTCCATAATTATCAATATTGACTGATATTAACATTTTTGTTGTGATAACATTCTTGGCTGTAACACCCAGACCTAGTGTGTATGTAAATAATGTATGTGACAATAATTTCATCAACAGGCGTCTCGTCAAATAACTACAGTCTGTAATCGTGCCTTACCTGGCCTTTAATAATGTGCATGAAGCGTGACATCAACTCTGGACACTCCAGGAGGAAGTGGAAATGGTTAAAGATGATCTTTGGATTTCTGAAGGAGGAAGCAGAGAAGTGAGGTGAGAATAAAAATGAGTTGAGATAAGATGAGTTAAGTTAAGAGTTAATGTGTTGATCAATTGTTTTCGTTTTACTATGCAATGCCCAGGACTGGTACAAAGACTATTGATCTAGCAAATGGCTCATTAGGAAACAAACACTGGTAAAGCTAGAAAACTTAATGAAATGACTTAAATTGCCTTTCATTCTTAAACAAAACACTCTTATCGTTGTGACGATATACGCCTTCCTCCTTTCACATTGATGTGAGTATTACTATCTGAGCACCTGCTGAGGTCAGAATCATTTCAGGAATTTTGCATTTTCATAGTTCTCTTGATCAGTGGCAAAATGTACACGAAGCACAAACCTTTTTTTTACTTTGATTATGCCAGTGGAGACAACTGTGGGAATTTCCATGGTGAGCATTTATGATTAGGCATCGAAAAAAATAATAAAATTATTATTGATCCCTGTAAGGAAACTTGTCCTCTATATGTACTACATTCTAACTATTAAAAGCAGTGGGCAGCTATTGTACAGTACCAGGGGACCAAACCAAGGTGCACAGTTTGGTGCAGACTCATGATGTGAAATTCCATCATGAAAATTGTTGATTTAATTGATCTTGTGAATGTGTGGTCATCAATTTCATCTACAATCCACATGCAAATTTAAGAAATCTTACGTCCATAATACATATCATGCATTCATACATCCCCTTGCATCAGAGTTTTGAAAAAAATCTTTTACTTTGCCCAAGTTGAATCCCAACCAATTTGCAATACACCCACCCAAAACTGTGTAGTTAAGACTTGGTTAGTTCAATGTTTTGTCCATGACTCCGTGGGGCATCCTGCCACTTAGCAGCCCGGCTAACCTGACTCTCTTGCTCTTGTTCACTGTGTTACACATTGACTCACCTGGTTACAAAACATTTCAGCACCTCATCATGCTTGCAGACAAACTCAATGAAGCGAGGGGACGTCATTCTAGATGAAAGTGAAATTGATAATGAGTGACAATAAATACAAAATGGACAGCAAGTATATGTGCTACTGCACTTATTTTACAATAAGTTGGTCATTTCATCTATATCCAAAACTTTAACTTTAAAATTAGGTTTGCAAGACACCTAGCACATCAATATGCCTCTATTCACTAGTAATTAAGGATCTAATAATGTATAATTACACCTGAAAAGGCTTAGTTACATTAACAAAAAGGAGCTAGATGTGACGAGGATGGTCACTGGAAAAAGGGGAATAGGACGGCTGAGGTCAAGCGTAATATTTCAACCTGCTACGATAGAATAGTATGTAGTAGTAATTTATAGTGGTAATTTATTTATAGTAATTTATTCAAGAATTTTACAACATCAATGAATTATTGTCTAAATTGAGAGGTTAAAAGGCCACCAACATGTCTTCTGGCAGTTATATTTCCTTAGATTTTCATTGAATTAAGTAAAGTTATACATTAGCTTTTTCACCAAATGTCAGACGTGATGATGACGTTCATTTTTGATCATTTACATATTTACTGTTTTAATTGCTTATCTAATGCAGTCTACATTTATGATATTTTGGATTCCAACTTTGGATTAATTAGTGATTTAATAGATCATATTCAAAATCTGACTATATTCAGCTCACAGATTGCTTCTCTTCTTGAAAAGGTATTCATATTTTTCATTTCTGATTTGCAAGCACATTGAATTACAGGATCAAATTAAACGGCATAGCCTGATCATTTCTTCATCAATTAAACAACACTGTCATATGTAGTTAGTATCTGTCAGTAGCAGGTGGTGAACTGTACTTTGTATTACGTACACTGGGGGCTTCACAGTGGGGCACAACTTAATCATCAGTTCATGAACTAACAATGTAATAAAACTGATATTTTGGATTTTGGCTGCAGCTTAAACTCTGTATCATCAATGGCATTTTCTTGTCATGTACATGTAGATAGTTCAGATAACATATTAAGGGTGAACGCACCCTTGTGGCATCTGACAGGAACAGCTCATGTAAAAGGCCTGGATCACTGCGCTGAGTCGGTTAGCTGTCATCGAGATGACATCTTCCCCATCAGCATACACTTCTGTTTCTATGACAATCTGAGGGTCCAGCGACGAGGTGAGGATTGGGTTGGAGGTGGAGTAGTCAACTTCCCGCTGTTTGAGGAGCAAAGATGCTATTTCACTACCGGAGGAGGGGGATGAGGGATTTGTCCTGTTCCTGTCCAGCTCTGTGGAGATTAACACCAGCCACTCATCCAGCGAGTGCCACAGCAGCTCCAACGGCTGGAATGAAGCAAAAGAAATTGAGAATTGGAAAGAAACAGAAAATAAAGAGACAGTGAGGATGAAATAGAAATAACAATGAGGATGAAAGATAAAATAGAACACTGATCCTTGAAAACCAAACAGAAGAGGAAACTGACATTTATTTCTATACATTGGCATGTGTGTAACTAATGGTGCTCCAGCTTGGATCAATCCCTCTGGGAGAGGGCACATTCTGGCAATGAACATAAGACTAACAAACACAACTGAACCACAGCTGCTGAACGTGTGAACGTGTCTAAAGTGAACTGACAGCAGATGTCAAGTCAAGACAGTAACATTAACTATTTTATTATGCATTTTATTATTATTATTTTATTAGATTCTGTGAGTTACATAGAAAATTAGCAAACAATGACAAGTGGATCTTTTACTTGACTTTACATGTTTTGTTGTTGTGACTTATAAAAGACCATGAACAGTAAAACTAAATGATGGCCTTTTACCAGTTACATCACAGCAATTATTTGCAACCTAGATAAGTAATGGAACATTATATTAATAGCATGGCTTCTTCACACACTAATTTCTTGACATTCTACCATTAAACCTCTGCCTTTGGTATCTTCATGAATTGCGTACTGTGTGAACTCAGTATAAATTTTCTATCCAAATTCTCTTGGTATTCATTTTGTGTTATATGTAATAATATGTAACATACACTGCATTTGTGTCCAAGTATGAAAACAATCCATTACGACAGGATCACATACACACAGATAAAATCTACTAACAAAAAATATAAACCTGACTCGTCTTCCTGCTCGCTCTTATTTTTAAAGGTATTTTAAATTGGTAGTAGAAAGTACTTGTACCTGGAATGTGGACAGAGACAGCACCACACACAGAGCCCATGCAAACAAAGTTACTAATGAACGAAGCTTGTTCGTTGAGAAAGAAAAACATTTTGAACAGACCTTTATGTCAGAACGAGGACTGTCTCCCACTAACCTTAAAGACTTGGCTGCGAGGTGTTTTGTTGCCATTGTATCCCATGTCATTGCCGTTGTTTGGTGATGAAGGCCCCAGACGAAAAACATGACAGAATATGCGAACGATTCTCAGCAAACTCTTCATCTGAGCTTCGTAACTGCTGGAGAGGCTGAAGAGGGCAAAGGTGTTCAAAAGGGAGGCTGATAACATGACTGCGCTATCAAACAAAGTCATGGATGAAACAAAACAGCACTCATTCTGGTTAGTGTGGATCAATACTGAAAAATGTAGACATAGCATCGTAACAAAGGTGTGACACACACAGCTTTCACACCCGGAGGGCCAGCACACACAAACTGTGTTAGGCTACATCTGGAGATGGGGATGAAGACTGAGGTAAGTTTAGCATAAACCAAAAGAGTAATGAATTTAATTTACCATATGCTTAATTAAATTCCATAATCATAGCATAAGTATGTGGATAACATTAGGTGCGATGTTAGACACAGGAGCAGCTGCACTCATCAGTTTACTTGTTCTGAGAAATTTGACTTCACAATGTGAAACAGCCTGTTGATTCTAACATAATTACTGTCAAAGAGCTGCAGGTGCAGTTTTTACAACAGGGAGGTAAGAGGTAATGTGTTTGTTGTGGTCGAATTGAGGTTTAGCGCCTGCCAAATGACATAAAAGCGCCTCCACTGGAAACTGTGTGCATCAGTTAATGCGTTATGCATTTGTGGGATCCTTTTGTATGACTACAAACATGGGTGGAAGAAAGGGACATTAATTCAAATACACAGTACACAGAACTGATTTATCATTGCTGCGAGTGAGGAAACGGGCTGATATATTTGCATTTGCGAGAAGCAGGCGTTAACTTTGTGCTGCACATTGGAAGCAATTCTAGTAAAACAAAAGAATTGCAGTGATGCATAATTTAACATCCATGGCTGTTTCCTATTATCTTATATTAATGCCCAGACATCTCCTGAGCCTCTGTGATGCCTCAGCAAAACTCTCAAACTGAACCAAATTTAGGATCCTGCCCTGAGCGTGCTCAGATGGGCCTCAGATCAAGGAATCTTGTCTGCAAACATGTTGATTTTGTTGGAAATTCTGGCCAAAATTGCGTTGTCTGAATGAGGCATGATGTTTGTTAGTGATAACCAGGCCCATAATGAAAGTAAAATTACTTCATTGACAATCAAATCAAACAGTTGTCACGGTTTCCCTGCGTGTGTCATTAGCATAACTTTGAAAGATTAAACAAATAAAAATAGAGGTTATGGATATACCTGAGGAGCTTGTGTCCATTAGTGGTCGCGACTTCAGCAAGACTAATCAGAATCCTTTGGTAGCTGCTGTCACTCTGTTGAGAGACATGCTCTAGAACCTGCCTGAGCTACACATACACACACACACACACAAAAGAGTGAGAGTGAGTGAGAGATGGAGACAGAGAGCGATAACTGAAGAGGTAGACTTTAAAATGTATATGCCAGGAAAATTCTCATACCATGTTCTCTTTAATGTCATCACTTTGTGTCATCTGGATAAGAGTCTGGAACAGTCTACCATGGTGCTGGATGAGAATCTCACAGGTCTCTCCGTAACCACCCTGGACACAGACACAGGAGGGATGGTAAAGGCAAAAACCAGTAAAAAGAAAAGATATTTATAAAGTTAATGGGCAGTAAAATGGTTACCTGCACACAGAGATCTAAAGGGGTGAGTCCGTTCTTGTCAGCAAGGTACTTGGCACCACGAGAAAGCAGAATCTGTGCTGTGTCTCTTTGTCCATGACTACAGGACAACACAAGGGAAATTTTCAGTAAAAAATATAGAGTCAGAGAAGTTGCAAGAATTACAGTATGATTCACCACATTTCCTTCACCCAACTGGGTACTTATATGACATCACCTGCAGGCAAAGTAAAGAGGCGTGGCCCCAGAAACATTTGGCCGGTTAATATCAGCTCCACTGTCCAGGAGACACAACACCGTCTGACAGGAGCAAAGCACACTGAGCTGATACAATGCAACATACTGTACATACACATCAGTAACTTTTTGAGCTCAATTTACTGAAAGTACATCACACATGGAGGAGGAGCCTTTGCTTCTCCGACTTTCCACAGATCAGGCCCGCATCTTTGTACAACACTCATCTGGCCTACACACCATCCCAGCACAGTACATCATTATCATTTGCAAAAGTGACTTATCTATGTGCCAATTTTGAATAAATTATTTACCAAATTTATGCCTAAAAACAGTGTAGTACCTATTGAACTCGGGGTTGGTTACAGGTGTAAAAGCAGTCCTAGCTGCACTTTGAAGCCATTCTTGGTGATTTGAACTAAAAGACCAATTGAACCACCCTCTTAAAGTTATTGCCTGTTAACACTAAGTAGGTTTTGTGTTATTTGAAAAATAGGTTAAATTTGTCTCACCGTTTTATGTCCATTCTGGCAGGCCACATGTAAAGCTGTTTGGCCCATGGCGTCCTCTACGTCAACATTGGTCACATGCTGGACCAGGTCATGGAGAAGCTCAGTCCGACCATTCACTGCCAGCCAGTGGATCTGCAGCAGAGTTTGAGAGGAACGCTCACTACAGCTCTACTTTCAGTCCATACCAGTCAAAAACACTTAATCAGAATATGACTATTTTGCTTCATATGGTGATAAAAAAAGGTACTCACAGCAGTCAGTCCCTCATTGTTGCAGATGTTGACATCTGCATTATATTCCAACAGTTTGCCCATGCATTTCTTTTGTCTGGATGGATGAACAGTGCACAAAAACATTTTCACTTATTTGTTCATCTGACGTACGCACTTGTGGAATGCATTCTTTCACATTTAAAAACACTAAATTACTACAATTTGTGGTAATATTAATTGAGGTAATTATTTGGTACAAAATTTTTTAAAAGCCACTTAGTGCTTCATCCTGACTACCATTCATGTGGTGCTCAGCTCCATTCATTAACGCTTGTGGCCATAAGGACAACAGGAGGCACCGCCGGGTCAGAAAATTGCCTTTCACGGTATCGACATGATGTTTAAATGCAGTGAGATGGTTGTTTCTACCAGTTTTGCATCTATTTTATTAGCGTGCTGCTGAATCGTGGCAAAGATCTGCACCAAGTGGATGAATTTGGCAGAGCTGATACCAAACCTGTTCAGAACATTTCGGCAGCACTTCGAGTATGTCAGGGTTTTTTGACAATGTTTCACCAGAAATGCTGTCGTCCTTGTGATTTCACTGGTTGCTCAACTGCTCTATCTAGCTGTAAACGTCCTCCGACTGTCATGTAGTATAAAAAAATGATCTCTTTTGGATTTAAGCAGAAAACTGCCAAAACTGAGCAGACCAGGATATCATCTTTTTTTCCAAGACAGTATTCACAGCCGACAAGAGGAATATGCACAGATTTTATTCTGTACTGCAATAAAGGCAAAAGTATGTCTATGGTCCATTGAAGGAATTAATTAATTAGTTACACACAGGATAATATTATTAATATTTTAATATTAATATTAATATTAGGATAACACTATATTAGGATTTTCTCAATCGAGGTACGCCAGTTGAGTGCAAAATGCTTTACTGAATGTAACCTGGTGAAGCAATTACATGCTTGAGTAAATCAACTTCTCCGTTAGTTGCTCAGTACATCAAAAATCAATTTAATAATGGTATTAAAAACATTGGGAAAAAAACGTTTGTCACCTCAACTGGAGTAGCATTGAGGTTTTAAAGGTGTATGTATCCATATTATAATAAGACTCATACCCATTTCTGGCTGCTAGATGCAGAGGGGTGCAGCCTGAGATGTCTTGGTAGTTTGGGTTGGCTCCTCTCTTCAACAGCAGAACAAGACACTCCACTGAGCCACAGCTAAACAGTACAAAGAGTGAACAGACATTTACCTTCAATGCAGAGACAGTGTTCCAAGTGACAAGAAAAAATAGTTTGTCATGGCAGTAAAGCCTTCTATAAATACTAAACATAGACCTCTTTCTCTGACACCTACACCACCACACTGTAATACAGGCTGACACTTGCAGCTGTATTCAGAGGTGCCAAGCAGACGAGAGAAGTAGTCCGCCCACTGAATTTGTTGCTCCCAAAGGATTTATTTCATAAAGCATAAGTTTTTGACAAGTCAGGTGTTCAGCAGACAAATACAGTGATGTGGGCAGTTGCTGTATACCCCCATAAAACATCAACTCCACCCACATAGGTGACTGCTGATGGTGCCATATTGCTCTTGAAAAAGTCTTTCATTAGGTAAAATTTGAGCATATACAAATCAACATAATTTTGTGAGTGCTTGTGATAAATTACACAAATCTTTTAAGCATTTGACAAACTTCATAAATCTGGGAAAACAGGAAAAAATAAATTGAGAAATATAAATGATAAATAGACTGCCAGATTTGTCATAACTGGTCAGGACTGAATGTGAGAGGCCAAAAGACTGGTAATGTTTTGAACCACCAAGTGCACTGGATTGTTTTAAAAACTACTTCCAATTGCACTCAAGTTTAAAGCTGGTGATAATAAACACATATATGAAAAAAGCACATATGCACAATACAAACATTGCATACACCTGGCAGACATCTTGTGGGTCTATTGACCAGGTTCAGTTTCAAGTGAATGAATCAGTACATCAAGGCTTAAGTGCTTGAAAGGAATATGTCTTACTTAGCAGCAATGTGTAGCAGACTTCTCTTCACCCGACCAAAGGCGTAGTTCACATCAAACTTGGAGTTCAGCAGCAATTCGGATACTGACCTTAAAAGAATGAGAATTAGGACACCACATTACTCCATCCACAGCAAAATTTTACAAATGCTTCCAAAACCACAAAAGTTGTCAGTATTGTAGATGTATTCTTACCTGTGCTGGTCAGCCATGACCATTGGCATGAGGGTGTATACAGCAGTCTCATTATCTATGCATGCGGGGAAGAGAGACAGTTAAAAGATATGGAAAAACCACCGTGATGGGAGTCACCCACTATGCTGCCATTATTAGCAGAGCTAATAACTTTTCATATATTCTTTTAGGAAGAGCTTTTGTCATTACACAATGGGTTGGGTGGATTTTTTTGAACAAAGGAGACATTTTTTGTCCTGTGAATTGGCAGGACATTCTTTAAAGGATTAATTGTGTCTCTAACTGTAAAGACAATAACACAATCTCTTTGTTACACCGGGAACATCTTCTCCTACTCGCTTCCAGTTTGCACTGGTGACCATGACCGCAACATATTATGCTTATTGACACGTTCTGTTCCCACAAACCTCCTCAGCACAGCCCAAACTGAATAAATGCCTACAAGTAAATGCATTTTCATCATCCACCTAAAAAATTTGAAAAATAAGTAAACCCATTGTACTTTGTAAGTACTTGAATGTTATTTGGAATAATTTCTCTTGGTTTTAGGTACAGGTTGTGATTATAATTTCAGGGAGGCAGCTGTCAAAGACATGCCATTATAATATGCAGCTTCACAGTAAGATATTTCCTGTCAGTTCAAGTAAATAAATTATATCTTCGTGACTGATGTTATTGATATCATTATTTCAGAGAAAGGCTTGTGACCTCCAATGAAAAAAAATGACACTAAATACCTTCCAATGCCGTGTATGTCCCTGTTTGAGTGTAAACATAAATATAAAAAACAAAAAAAAATCACCGGAACCAATGACAAAGAATAAAATTCCTACACAGCCATCGACTCATTTAGACTAAAGTCATCCATTTAAACCCCTTATTGTGTAACATCAGTACGACATGTAGACACTACGGCTAAAAACTGTCAGATGTTAGCATGTTAGCCACACGGCTGTTTACGTTGCTCAGTCACTGAGCTACAAGCCAAACCCATTTTTGTTTTTATCCGGTACCTTCCGGGAGCTCTATAGTTCTGGCCCGGCGGAGGGAGCGGGTCAGCCGGTTGAGTTGTACGTTGAGCTGCTCCATCGCCCTTTCCATCATAGGTGAACGGTCCGGAAATACGGCTCACACGTCCGCTTATTTGTTCTTAATGGAGATATGTTCTTCCTGGGCGTCGTCCATCAGCCGTGGGAAAAAACGGAACCGTTTCTGAGACAACCAAACTGATTTACAGTACAGCCTTCTCACTTCTACACACAACAGAACCAACGCTTCCTGTTTTCATGACGCATGAAAGCCGTGGTGGCATTATGGGTAATGTAGTTTATATAGCGATTCCGTGTCCTCGGCTTGTTTTTATTGGTTTTATTTGCTTTATTTTTATTACACCGCTGACCGTTTCATTAACACCATGGAGTCTTCAGCTGTCACTGGTACCGAGACCCAATACCTGGAACGAAAAACACAGTGACATACAATTTGTCTTTTTGTTTTTATGAGGAATTGGATTTTCAATTTTGTGCATTTTTTGATTATTCAATATGTTCTGGGAGCATGCCAAACTTGTACAGCTGATTGAAATTTTACCGGTGTTTATCAGATATTTTGCCCTGTCATGTTTGTGCTAACAAAATATTTCCTCCTACAGTTATTTTAATGTACCAGCTTTGAGCTTTATCCCAATATGCTGACTTGCAGATTGGTTGATTAGTTTTAAAAGAACAGATTGCCGGTTACAGCTTTCAGACAATGAAAATTTTGTCTCTCATATCACGGCAAGTTGAATACAGAGTTATTGCTCAGACAAAATTATCAATTATTCAGATCTTTGAATGTGGGCAATGGGGTGAAAATTTAGAAAATGCTCAAACATACAAAGAATTTGACTTTGCTCGTCAGTGTTTCTTTGTATGCATGCTCACAGTATCCATTACAATGCAGTAGGACAATATGACCGACAAATATACATATTAAACCTACAATATAACAACTATACTGAGTCATGACAAATATATATCAACAAGAATATGAGAGTATTAACCAAATGAAAATATTGTTACCTCTTAGCTACCTGTTATTACTTTTACTGTTAATATGAAGCATAAGCTCTTCATATATGAAACTGATGCATGTTAACTATATTGCAGACCAAGTCATTTTTACTTTTTAATTTCTTGGATGTCCGTTTTCATAACCTCTGTTTACAGCACTATTGTACTAGATCCTACAATGTTTATACAGCCTTAGGGAAAATTAAGGAAAGGAGTATTTATATTACCGATTGGCAGAATGAATGATCTTTAATTGGAAAGCAGTAGAAATGTGCATGGTACAGGTAAAAACCACAGGGTGGCACTGTTCTCATACAAATGCTAGTTGTCCTACTTTTTTTTTTTTTTTTCGTTACATGACAGACAGAATTTCATTTCCGATTACAGAGGCAACTGTATCTCACAAACATTGCAGTCATATATTTATTTATTTCATTCAATATAACTGTGAAATCACAATAACAACAGATAAAGAAGCATTTTACAGTAAACATCAAACAGCAGTCCATTCAAATATTGTACCTAACTACAGAAAAGTGTCCCAAATTGAGAGTCATACATTGTTAGAGCCATAGCATTCCCAAGGAAACTCTGAAAGATTCTGTTGTGACAACTGTGACGCTATATGAGCTTGTGGTTAGAGCTCTAAAGTGACTGAAATATAATAAACAAAATGATTTGCATAAACACACAATCACAAAACCAGTGAACAAAGTGAGCAACTATATTTTGCCGGAAGCATTAATGCATTACATGAATCTGTTTATGGACTTATCTCTGTATTGCAGTCATTAGTAGACTTCTAGCTAAACATCCTCATTGGAGGTGCTGGCTATATTGGAGGTAGGTGACTCTGTCTCGAAAACATCATCCTCCATGCTTTCCTCTATTGGATTCATCTTTGAGGCGTTCTTGGTGCCAGGTGATTTTTCTGCAAAGACATAAAGCATAGAAGAATAACTCATTGGTTTTGCATACACTAATTTTTGTATTTATCTGCCCATATGCATTTAGTGATAAAAAACAGCCAAAAGTCTTGGCTAACAAATGACTCAAACTTTCAGTCAGACAATCCAAACTGGTGGGTTATGATTACATATCCATGCATGAAGTCACATGTAAACCTCAGACTCCAGCACAGTATGAAGACCAGGGTGAATAGATATTCTGGAGACTAAAAAGCGAAACGGTATCATATAAGACTGACATTAGTTGCATTACAAGTAAGGGACTTTTTCCACTGCGGGGCTGAATTGAACCAAGCTCCACTACGACAATGGACAAATTTTCTACTATACTCAAAGCTAAACTAAGCTGTGCACTGAAGCAAGGTGAAAACCTGTTTCTTTGGGTCACAATGATGTAACAATACAGTGATTGGCTAAAACATTGCATAACAACAAATGACAAGTGGAGAGCAGGGACATGATGACAAGACAACCCAGCAGTCCCTGAACTGATGGCTTGTTTTTTCACTTTTCTGTCACTTGATGCCCCTGTATGAGTGCTGGTTTGGTGTGGCTCTGGTAGGATTCACCAGCACTGGAAGAACGCTTCTCCCGAACGGAAAGATTTGCACCTCATTTGTAATCAAACAAAAGAGGTCGACATGATAACCTGCTGCTTTTAGTCTTTACTTAGGCTATATAAATATTTAATTTTGCTCACTGTCTGCCCCCAATGAAGCAATTACTCTGTAATTCAAAATGTTTGGTTAGTGGTGACAGTAATATGTGTTCAGCAAATCTGGATTGCTGGAGAAGGGAATAGCTATTTTAAGATAAACTCCTGACAGCTGACGGTTTGTGCCAACACAAGAATGTACAATGATCATATTTGCTCATCCACTCATTGTCTGTACTAAGTTTTAGGAGAGAACAGCCATGATAAAGGTTGAGATCTATCAAAAGGCTTACAGTGTTGTCTTACAATAAAAAAATGTGTCTCTTCTTCGAGTAGGAGCATTAAAAATTAAAATGATCATAATAGCTACATAACAGGCTTTCGGTAGTTGTATGGTGATTTGTTGTTATTGTGGTTTGAATTTCAGAGTGTAATCCATGTGGTAATGTGATGCTTCTTCAGTCCACTTTTCTACATGTTTTTGAGGGGAGGGATTAGACAAACTGAGAAAACTCATTTGCGTAAAACATGACAAGCATGGCAACTTAGGTTGCATGGATGGGATGCAGCTGAGTTTAATCGTGTGAATGTGTCACTGCAACCCTGTGGATCATCTGTAAGTTTGATCTGTATGTATCATCTCCTAGACAAAGAGTTTCTTCCCTGTTTATGTAGCAAAACAGTGGAACCGCCGTACACTTGACCTTAAAATGCAACACAAGGTCAAGATTTTATTCAGAGGTGTTTGGTCACAATTAAACATCATTGTTCTAATTGCATTTCTTCTCTTTTTCTCTTCAGTTCTGCGCACCGGCAAATACTAAATATAGTGCATCTCAGTGCTTGTGCACGATTATACTTTGCAACCCTAATGCTATTGTGTGTGCATATCAAATAAATAGACTTAATTTAAACCTGTAGTGATTCCAGGTGTTAAAATGAGTTACAATGGGTACACGCTTTTAGGGTGAGCAAACTCTGAATTGCTGAGTGTTAGTTCCCAAATAAACTATGTAATGAGGAGGTTATTGATTTGAAAAGTAGTCTAGGCTACCCTGGGTTGGGGAGGGGGTTATAATGGTGCAAAAATCAAATCAAATAGACTTAGTCTTACAGCCCTGTCAAGCATTGGCTCAATCTATGGGAGCAGGCTGAATCACAGCTGGAGGGAGGATAGGAGGAACACTGTCAGAGATACCCTGACATAAAACAGCATGAACCCTGTCAGGTAAAGAACCCACTGACAAAGACGCTTGTGTTATTTCAATAGTTGCGGAGTTGTGGATAAAGTACTTCCAAGTTGTTACAAGTAATGTATACCATTATAAAACCCATTATAAAACATACTTAGTAAAAGTCATTTACTTGCCAATGTATCAAAAGTATTTTATCAACATTCATCAAGGTGCGGAGAAGTAGTTGTCAATCTTGTAAATCACTTTATTTCCCCCCCTGCTTTTTTCAGCAGCTGTGCTTACCATTACGTGTTGTGAACAAAGTTTTGTAAGACTAAAATGCAATCACGCATCTAACTTTCAATAAATTTGTCATTGTGATGTTTTATTCAAATTATAAAGACGGGCCCAACGTTTCCAAAACTACCAGATATGTCAGGATAGGATGCATCCTTGGGAAATCTGTATGAAATGATTCTAAACACATTCAGAAATACAGGACAGGACAGATTTTTCAATCCTGCTCCAGCCTGCAGCTCATGACTTTCATTCTGCCTTTCCCACAAAAATACCACAAAATAACAATAATTTAAAAACAAAAAGATCTAAATAATATAAATGTTAGAGAAGGGACGGGGGAGTTTTTCTAATAGAGAAACTTGTTATCCTCCTAAAGTGTGAATGAATATTCCACTGCAAACTGTTTCACGATCTGTATGCCTCATTCAAAAGATTGGATTACATGTGTGTACTGACGGTGAATGATGTATTGATTATAAAATAAAATATGATCACAGATAACTATTAAAAACAAGCCTTCATCAGTGTGACAGCGAGGGTTCCAAGTGTCGAGAACCTTGTTACAATCAGTCAAGTTATTTCTCTTCTGCCTGTCACCATTTGGAGATGTGCACAGTGGGCACTGCAGTGATCAGCAGCACAACAGGCTGCTGATGAATACAATGAATATTAAATATATGTCACAGAAGATGCTCTATGTTTGCAGATGATTTTCAGTCTTTGTTACGCAGAGCGATAAGAGGGCAAGCACCGGCTACGTTGATTTCCTGTGCACAGCATAATCTCTGCTGCTCAGCGGCACAAAAAGATTTTTATTTTTTTTTGCCTCGGTAAATAACAATCTGTGATAAAAATACATTTGTGAGACATTTTACTTGTTTCAAAATTCCAAAAGTGTCTCTTTGGTCCCAAGACCAACAAACACATCTGACCTCAATAATGAAAATGGAGATCACGATACTACTGTTGTGTTATTTTTCCCCCTAATACTGATCTGTTGTAATGATGATAACTACAAATGATTATGATTATATCTCACTAATTAAGACCAACTGTGTCTACAGGGTGGGTTAGGATGGGGGTGGAATCCTTTTAGTGTTGTGAGACTGTCTAGGAAATTAAAGCACAATCAATAAAATGAAATTATTCAACTGAGAATATTTTGCTAGTGTGGAAAATGAATCTAGCAACAGCTATTTGAGTGGTTTGGGGGAAAAGCAGCAAATTTTCACTGATCCTAGATCTCAAATGCTATTCTGACACAGTTTGGAAAAACTCTTTTTTCATAGGAATGAATCAAATTTCATTAATTATCCCAATTGGTCATCTCACGATTTGGATGCTCCTATTCAATACCTAATATCACAATAATTACTATGACCTTATCTGACATGGGATAGTGTGAGATGTACAGTTTGTGGCGTTACTTACGCAGCGAGGAGCCAGCAGATCCTCCACGTAGGATTTGGTTAAGGACGTCATCGGTGTCACTTGTGCTGGCCATGCTGTTCCTCATCTGCATCATAGACAGCTGGGAGCACAGACTGGGTTGCCGGTCCATCTTCTTCACAGCCTGGGACAGATCATCGTTATGATCATACTGTGCGATACTGCGCCTCTTTGCTTGTTTTGACTTGATTTTATGTATTATATGTACTCTGTCTTTTTTGCAGTCTGTATTCTATTCTATTAGTTTTCACTTTAATTTCATCTTATTTTTTAATATTTGTATGATAGTCGTTCGTTCTGATAATGTTATTAACAGATTTTTCAGTTCATTTTATTTGTATTTTAAGCGAAGCGTCCAATCCAGGTAATTTCTTTGCTGTAAAGCACTTTGAGTTGCATTTCCTGTATAAAAGTTGCTATACAAATAATTATTATTAAAATTATTATTATTATTCAGTGTCAAAGCAAAAGGGACCATGAAATATTTTTCTCCACGCCTACTTATGAAACTGACTGAACTTGGGTTACTGGTCTAGCAAATAACTTCATCACTCATTTCACAAAACAATGTGCACAAAACAATTAATTTTATGTTTCCATTCTATTAGAATTGTATACAAAATGTATAAGCAAGCTTTAAAATGGTGAAAGATGTCTTTTTTAAAGGTGGGTTTGGACTGGCGGTTTACCATTTATTGTATTATTTGTGTTAAGTGAATCCAAACATTTGCTGCACCACTCATCTCCTTGCATCACTCACTGGATGCAAGGAGATGAAGAGGATACTGATTGACTTGAGAGCATAAAATAGGATTTCCTCAAAAATGTCAGATCGTTGCTTTTATCTTTTGTATTACTCACGTTGGAGGGATGAAAGTTTGTTGTTGGAAATCATTTGTGACTTTTTCGCTTTTATCTGAAATGAACTCACCTTGTCGCTGAGTGTGGGGTCGTTGAGAGAGTACAGTTTGTTGGTGATGTCTTTGCCAATGAGGTACCGGAAAACCTCATAGAGGAAAGTATCTGACTCCAGGAAGTAGGTGAGCCTCTCTCTGGACCAACACAGGAACTTACAGTTCTCCTCTGCCATTATGGTCACCTGATAGTTAATCATAAATAATTTTAAAAAAGGATCGTAGGACTTGATTCATGGCGTCCCAGTATGTCATTACCAGTCAGCCATAATCAGCCGTCATTTCATGAGGCAAATAAGATGAGACTCGCCCATGACAAATTCATTTCCCTTGAAAAAACTCTTTACAATCACCAGATATGAACTGTGGCCCATCATCCAAAACTATTATCTCAGGTAGTCCATGTGTGGTATGATATATCAGATTGCAGGGATGATTTGGAGACCAATCGTTTCCACCCATTTTGGAGAGTAATCATTCGTGACAAGCACATGCTATCCTGAGGGAAATGGTTCTGAGACTGGAAGATCAAACAGTCTTTATATCTAACTGGCCACCAAACCTTAATTTACTGCCATGATTTGGTTTTGACAATTCCTTGATGCCCTCCACGAGCTAGCAGCAAGGTCCTTTCTCCTGCAGCTTGTGGTACGATAAAGATAAAAAAGGCCACACCTATGTCACCCACAGCGATTGGCATCACACGTCCCATTATCCAATCTCATTTTTTCAGTTTAATCAAAGCAGCATCTGCTGCAGACATCTCCCCAAAATCATGCAACCTAAACACTAATATTACTGTATGCTTGGCAATAAAACAGATAGATGGTGGAGGATTTACCATGAGCTACATTTTGTCGGCCTGGTTTGTAGATATTTCAACTTATAAGGCTGCAACCTCAGTTTCCAGCTCTCCATCCTGGCTCCATGTCAAGCCTTTTGGTATTCCGTTTGTTTGCCTCAGTGCCACACACATAATTTTTCTTTTCAGTTGCTCGAGAGGCTCTGTTGTGGTTACCATACTGGGGATAAATTATTCTGTTGACCTCTTGGTTTGATGGTTATCGTGTAATATGTGACAATATGTGATTTTCCACAGCTCAGTTGCCACAATTTGTTTGATCTGTGGACCAAGTGATGACTACACAAACAACATTTTTGCCATTATTACAAGTTCCACAGTAACTGCCAGACATTCAATCACTGATCCAGGCAACAGCAAATGGACAGCAAGTCGTTATGACACTGGTGAGCTTCCACTTAACGTCATTCGTCATGGAAATTTAGATAATATTTATATATGATGTGTGGATCTATTACCTGGAACTTCTCTCCTCTGTGCATCTCAGTTGACCTGAACTCTGGGGAATCGATGAAGGAGTTGGTATAGATGTTGTGGAGGAAATGACCACGGTAAGATACCTTCATCCTGGCAGACAGCAAAGTCAAAAACACAAACATCACACAACACAGTTTCAACTGCAGCTTTTTTAGAGGACTTAATGGTGAAAGGAATTGCAGGTCTTAAACTTATCAGGGTCTATTTGATAGACACAGAACGAGATCACCCTGACCTGGAAAACCAAAGACGGCATTTTAATGTCAGGACAGCACTGTTGAGTGGCGTGTGAAACTGAATGTTTTGTCTATCAATCCGACACAAAGATCTAACTGAGTGAGCAAGAGGACTTTGACCTACATCTTAACTTATTGTGATTTTCATGTATTTGGGCCAAGTTGAAATGTGTTCTGATTCAAAGTATCTGTCAGGTTAAAGCATATATGATGCAATAATGACACACTTAATATCAAAAGCACCCACTTTCCTTTAAGGAGAATGCTGAGGCGTTCGTCCACAGAGGTCTTATCCTCGGCAGCGTAGGCCTGGCCTTTCTTCAGGGTCTGGATTGTGCAGAACTGGCCCGTCAACCTCTGAAACAAGGCCTCCTTCACATGTAGGGGCTCAAACATCCTCTTGTAGACTGAGCTCAGCTCCCGGTCAATCTTAATCTAACAAGGCACATTTGCAGTCTAATGTCAGAGCTCATTGAAGTAAAAGTGGGGTAAGGTAACATGTCTGTGGTCTAAAAACAAATACAGACCAAAATCTGGAATTGTAAAAGCAGCACTGCAGCAGTCTGACCCCCTGTCTCATTATGAACAGTCACGGTCTGATTCTGTCAGTTCACTGGAGGCCTCGTTCTTTAAAAAAGGTGCCCCAGTGGCTTCCACGGCTAACAAAAATAATGCATCTCATGACTGCAATGAGGGACCAAACCCAGGATACTATGACAGAGAGGGATGAAAACACCTCACAAAACACAGTCTACCCCAGTTCCCCAATGCCCGGAGCCAGTATTTCAATTCTGTGACACCCTCGAGGTCCCTAAATATAAAATCTGTGCGTGAATGGAAATGAGAAAACTCCGGCGCATTAGGATGCAGAACTCACAGGCCTGCGCTTGTAAAGTAGGAAGAACAAGTGCATGAAGTTGACCACCAGAAACACCACGTTCCACACCATCACATCCAGGTTGCATCTGTACAGCGTCGCCCACACAATGTAGAGTAAGCATCCTATCATGGATAAAAAGAACAGAGACAAAGATGGTCATCTTAATAGAAAAGAAAATACTTGATACAAAAAAAAACAAAGTTAAAATAGTGGTTCTTTTAACAACAATATTTAATAAGCCTTCAGATTATTTTGTGATTGTTTGATTCATCTTCCTGTTGCTGACTTCCTTCAGTTCTCTCTGTAAGGCCCGTTGAGACTTTCTTGTGCTAATCTGACATATAAATAAATGACCTTAACTTGAACTAGTGCTTCTTAAAACCACAGCTACATTTCCCATAAAGCCCGTCGCTTCCTGTCTCCCCTCTCCCTCCGAGGAGAAGATAAACAATGGAAATGTTTCTTTCCATTGATATTCACTCTGTCCATCATCATCCACTGCCAGTTACACAGTTATTCGGTGTAAGTACAGGGGTACACATTCAGAGCAGTGGTACATTGTATAAATAATGCAAACATTTTGGAGACTTCTACTCTATATTCGATTGCCTTTATTGCATTTTTGCTTCTCTAGTGGCTGTAGCTGTTAGGAACAATGCAGATTCTGATTTGAATCTTAAGATGGCCTTCTGTCTATTCATCATTGTCCTTTATCCTTCCTTCTCTCCATAAACCTTTCATTCTGTCATTCCTTCCCCTCTGTGATGTCTGTTCTTCTGTTCTTGAGCTGAGGGGTGGGCTGCGTTCTTCTTATTACCACAAAATTGCCACAATATTGTCTTCATTTTAATAATTGTACCCATTGTTATGATTAACCACTGGAGCTCCAAGGGGAAATGCTCCCTTTACAGTGTCTGCATATTTATTGTTCTACTGAACTCATTATTCAAGTCAGCATATATTTTCAGGGGAGTAAAAATCTGGGCCGTTCACAGCCAAGATCATCAAGATATGTTTAGGATGTAGCAGCAAAGAGATTGAAAACAAAACTGAAACAAAAGCAAACATACCTTCAAATAAAGGCACATCAAATGTGTCATCACAAAAAAAAAAAACAACAACATCAAGGTGATTTGTGTTTTTATGTCATTTTTTTGTGCAAATCTGGTCTTTCTTTGTGAAATTAAATCCTAGCAGCCTCGTCCAGAGTGGAGCACACATTCCGTCGTAAAAGGCAGTTAGTACTCTTTTAAAGGCTTAAGAGGCTCCAGCGCTTTGTTTTCCTTTTGGAGACAAATTCTCTGGCTGAGGACAGCAGCTATTCTCCTTTTTATCCCCGCACTGCAGCACCACACAGAGGAGAGTCTGAGTTATGGTCTTTATTTCAAGGAACTTCACCCTTATTCCTTAATCATCTGTTTTTTGGAATTTCTTTTTTAAGTAACAGGTCCGCTCAGCCTTAAGGGGCTAATAATTTTCATAATGTTTCATATTATGTCAGGATAGATACTCCCGTCCCTCAAAGTACTTCATCTGCCACTGATAATAGAAAACCTGGATTTATAGCAATAATGGTCATTTCCTAATGCCAGCTGGACACTGCACTTTTGATTAGGGTCAGGAAATATTCTGGCCTGTTGACACTTAAGAGCCTGTGATAAATTTAGCATTCCCAGCTACTATCAGCAGCGCTTTGATTTTAACTGCAGGAATGCCATCAGTAGGTGACACTGTGCACTCACCTGTCATCAGCAGGACGCGCAGCAGGATCATGTGCAGGGCCAGGGTTGTGGGGATAACAAGGCCCAGGAGCAGGGACAGATTAGCCAGGTGGAAAACAAGGTGGTGGGCCTGCTCCCACTCCTGGCAGGTGGTGGCATTGTCCTCTACGAGCAGACTACTAAGATCAGTTGTGGGGAAGGTCGCCGGTGTGGTGAAGAAGGGCGTGGAGATGTCAGGGGTGGAAGACATCCTGCTGGAAAGTCACCTAAAATACAAAGGCAGGTCCATGATACATTAACAATGACAGACTTTAGTGTCAAGGACAGCAACAGCGTCAGCCATCTCGCAATATCACGTCAGGCCTGTGTGGAAAACAGAAACCTTTGTACAAAAAGTACAAAAGCTTGAAGCCTTGATTTGATAGAGCTGACCCATCTGTGGTGCGTAAAAATGAAAGTAGAGCAATGCAGTAACAGGTGGCATAAGAAGAATAAAAGATATTCTTTTTACCATACAACATCATAGTTATTTTTAATTGACGTTATTTTATTAGTAGAAATTGCCAATGGTGTCACATTAGCGGTCCAGCTCATTCGGCCTATGCGTGCAATCGCCATGAACAATAAGAGTATTTCAACACATGTACGGCACACTTCAGCCACGAATTATACATAGATGACTATATTAAAATCAAATATTATTTAAAAAAATCATAGGACATACAAGTGAGAATCAATTTAAAAAAGAGAGCTTTTACTGCTCTCACATTGTACTGATGAGGGTTTGCGGGCTGATGAGAGCCGCGGAGGAGCGCAGTGGGAGGACTCGCTCCAAGAAACAGCGCTGGGACATGGAGGCTGCTATAACTTTCAACAACAGCTCGTCAAAGTAACGACAGCAAAATGCTTCTCTACTCACCGATACAGCAGCGATCGATGGAAGGAATCTGTAAATTAAGGTTTGCAAACAAATGGTTCGGCGGGGAGCTCCTGAATGTAGGGGTGGACCCTCAGCTGGGGGCTGCACAATGTGAGCCGCACATTCCACAGAGCTGACAGGCGGCCAGGCGACTAAAATGGGCAAGAAGCGGAGACGGCACCTCAGCTGCAGTGACTGAGCGCGCCGACAGGGGGCAACAGAGCACACATTACTATCTATCTATCTATCTATCTATCTATCTATCTATCTATCTATCTATCTATCTATGGTCCAGTGTGTTATGTTTGATTTCACAAGAATGTAAAAAAGGTATAAATGTCTTATTTTCTTGTCAATGTACAATTTTCTGAAGCAAACCAAAGAGAGGTTATCGTTATTTTGTGGAGGAATAAAAAAAAAATTATATTTCATGTCCTCTCTCAGCTTCCGTAATAATCAGGCACAGTAACCATAACAATTTTCTTTTTTATTGCTGCAACCTTTTAATTTTCAATTATAATTTTAACCACTTAATCTCAGATTTACACAATTTGTGCATTGTCGTATGAAATGAACAACTATTACCATGCAAATCTACATTTGTGCACTACAATAATGACAACATATTCATACTTCAAGCTGTTTGGAGCCACATTAATGTGCAACCATCTAAGTAAGACATTGTGAATATGAAAAGCGTTTATTCTGCATCACTGTGTTCAGCACAAGCATCACACACACCCTACAGGTTATCATGGTAGAAATTTGACTTGAAATTCCAAACTGCTTGGAATTTTGGCACAACATCAATAGGCAACACAAAAGAACATAACATTTATAAACTAATGAAAAGGCAAAAATACAAATGTACAAGCAAAGATTTTATTATTATGTATACTGTTATAGTGATAAGTGAAAAATGTGAGCTGTCCACCTTCCGCCCAATAAAAAGGGTGACTGCAGAACCACGGTGACTGTAACATGGATAAACAGTATAGATTATGGATGGATGGATGTTCAAAGACCTAATCTGAGAGATGCTATATCTGGATGCACCCAGGAGTCCAAATTATGTAGTGTGAAATATGGTGTGATTGGCAATAACATCATTGCCACAGCCAATGAAAGCACAAGAGAATATACTGTGCTCGTTCCTTCCTCCTAAAATACATATGACAGAAAAAAAAACATGGTACTGCATGTTGACCTTTTTGTATGTTTGTATCTATTTAAATAAATATAAACTTGCAGTCATAATTCAACTTCAACGTAGCATGACAATTTGGAGTCAGAAAACTGAGATGTATGTGCCTGAAAACATTTGAGTAACATTTGAAATAATTAAAAAGGAACAATTTGATGAAGTTTCCTCTGTCAGTCGTATACTGATAATAGAAGAAGAAGTGTCTGCATCCCTGGATTAGAGCGATACAAAATCCAGTTGCAGGTTCTTATGAATTTTGAACTTATTTTGAACTTGTGAATATGAATTATAAGTAGACAATTTGTACTGTATATCTAAATTGTAACGGCATGAATAGTTAATTTTTTGTTATTGTACATCAAACTGTGATTTGTATCCTTATTATTATTAATACATTAAAATTTCATGTGTAAAATTAAAACTGTTCATATATGGACATATCTGTTTTTGCAAATGTTTTTACTTTTTTCCAGACCTCCCTGAGCTCGTAGCTCTGGGTCTGGCAGACAGACACTCCTACTAGAGAGCACAGCTGCACATTCTTTGAAATTATTTATCTATGTATAGAGATCACACATTACCGTATTACACCATTACAGTATGTTATCACTACCACCTCTGTATAATATATATATATATGTATATGTATATTCATATTTATAATGACATGTTTTGCTCTGAGATCCAACTGTTACACTTAGAGTTGAGTTCTGTCTGAGTTCCAGTGTAAGCCATTGAAATGCTAAGATTGAAGCGGCACCAGCACTTGCTGGAAGACATCTGCCTTTTCTAATTCGGTCCCAGGCATGTGACAGTAACTTGGTAAGCGGAGATCATAGCGTTGCTCGGAGCTGTCAAAAGCCTTATCGTGGAAGGAGTAGAGTTTCTTTGCAATTACACTGCACGCAATCAGGGCAAAGCTCTGAGAAACAGCGGCTCTGGATCAAGGTGAACACACCTGATTTGAACTAATGAACTGTGGGTAAAGTAAGCAGAGAGAGAAAATCCACATCACTCTGCCCAACAAGGACCAAGATTGAGAACCAAGCACAGATAAATGTTCAGCAAGACAGGAGGAATGATCATTTGGGGAAAACGTTCAGCGTCGTGTGGTCCGCAGCACGTCACTGAGCAGTATGCACCGAGGCTGTTCTCTCACCCTGCACCGGCACTTGCAGTAAGACATCTGCCTTTTCCAATTCGGTCCCAGGCATGTGACAGTAACTTGGTAAGCGGAGATCATAGCGGTGCCCAGAGCTGTCAAAAGCCTTATCGTTGAGGGAGTACAGCTTCTCTGCGATGTCGTTTCGCACAATCAGGGCAAAGACCTTGGCTATGTAGCGATGCTTGGCGAACAGGAGGTAGAGTTTCTTCCTTCTCCATGTGACATAACTACAGTTGTTGTCGGCACGCAATGTCACCTATGGAGGGGGGGAAAAAAAGAAAGAGAAAGAGAATGATAGCGGCTCGATATGTACAGAAGGGAAAAAAGCTGGAGTGTTGGTGCAACTGATTTACAACATGAATTAAAAAGCAATGTCCGACTGTCATCACATTTTACTGGATAATGACACCCAAAGTCAGGGCTTGCACACACACCATGTTCCAAGGTACCTTTTTACAGGCAAATCACAAATCTACATTCAAAATATCTCAACCACGTCTTTCCGATTATTCTTTTGATGGTCGCTATAATTACAAAAACAACAATAGAAAAGAAAACATATACAAGTTTTGGTAGCTCTGTGAAGCAACTGGTGACTAATTTAAGGTGTATTTATTGAGGGCAGCTTTACGTTCTGAACACTGTAGGTGCTGGTTTTGTTTTCAGGCTCAGTGTTTGCTGCTAAATCGTGATATTTTGAACAATGTTCATTGTGAACGTTCCCTATTTATCACAACAGGTCTGTGATGAAAATGTATTATAAGTGATGCTGACTACTAGAACGAGCTCCATAGACATCTAAAAGCAGCATGTTCCCTCTAGGTCTAAGTGTTTAATTAAAGAGAACAAGCAGGAAGTATGGTGACATCATTAACCAGTTAGTGGATTTCATTTAATTTGGTCTAGTTTACATCTAGACTGTCGTGACTGAGAACATAATTGTCTGTCCGTGAATGTCTTATGTATAATAACACCTTGCAAGTAGTGTCTTATATCTGTACATGTAGGTGAAGAATTTGTTTTAAGGCAGGCATACATGGGGTATATAAGCCAAAAAATATTTTCACCCCTGACATTCACATCTTTTGCCTCTGACTGCCTCAAAGCCTGTGTTAAGTATTGCTATGGAGACATTTTCAGATCCAATCACTAACAAACACATATACAGTGCTTAATATTAATTAATATTGAGCTCATGCTAGCTAGCAGCTAGTTTACTATCAAACAAGACGCTGGAGATGCTAGCACCTAGCTAGTCCTCTTCCTAGTGAATTCTTAGCCAGCTACCAAGCTGCATCACAAGCACATATGTGACAAAATGGTCACATGTTCAAGGTGAGGAACATGTGGGGCAGCCCGGACACATTTTTTGGTCTCACATCACTGCCTTCGTCTAACTCTTACCTTCTAAATTGCATTGTGCATGTGACATACCACAAAAGATTACAGCCATTAATGAAACAATCAGTGGGAATTACTTGAAGGCAATTTCACAAAATGAACCATTTTAAGGGAAATAACACCCAAACTAGTTCACTGCAAATATTTCTTGTGAGCTGCAGCATTTTGGCGATATTTAGCAGATTTCACAGGCCCCGTAGCCCTGTAGTCTGCAGAATGGACCGTCAGGGTGCCTTCACACCGACCTTGTTTGACCAACTGGTACCAAACAAGTGAACCTTGGTCTGCTAAAAATTGGTGGCCTTGGTCTGCTTGCAAGTGAGCTCTGGTTGTTCTACTGCAAGTGAGAACACATTTTTACTATGGTAAGAACCAAGGTGATACCTGGACCACTCAAAGGAAGCACACTATGGATTAAGAGAATTTTAAACAGGAAATATAAAGTAGTATATCAGCCAGATAAGCCTGGGGTGTAGTTGGAATGAGGAAAAAACAAATCGTCCAATGGAATATACAATGGAAATGCAGGCAGATGATGATGATGACAAAAAATGATTTCGGAGAGCTGCAGAAAATTGCAGTATTAAAAAGCCCAGAAACACAGCAGCCTGAGTGATGAAAAATAACTCTCATATTATGACATCTATACAAAAATTTGATGCACCATCATCAGCTTCTTGTAATGTCATAATAGGAGCAGTGGCATCATAACAAAACTGAGCTTGAGGAAACATTTTGGCAAATGAATAACTGAGAATGGAATTTAATTATTAACATTATTTTATCCACAACACAATTTTCCTGTTAAATCTGCAGACACCATTCTGGGAGTGGAACAAACATCATGCTCTGTAGTAAATGACATTATGCTTACCATAACTGTCTCAGATTATTACAAGGAGATGGTAGTAATGTGCTGATAAATTATATTTTAATTACATGCCTCTAAGGGGAATAGAGAATATTGCTGATAACCTTACTGATTGCTGCTGAAACAAATGGAGAACAACGGATGGCAATATCACACCATCAAAACACGCTGCTGCTGTATTATTGAATGAATAACGCAGCAGCTCGAACATCTGCACAGACGTTCATACATTCGCTGCATCATCAGTTTCTGGTTGTAAGGCACAAAGAGGAGCAATAATGTTGCAACACAATGGATTTGAGGAAACAGTTTTGGAAAAGAATGACTGAAAAAATAATGAGAGCACTTGTATACGCGACCAATCAGAACACAGCACAGTGTGGTGTGTTTCATTATTTCCCATGCGAAACCTAATGAAACAAATAAATATGATAGATTGGAACAAAATGTCAAACCCTGTTGCCAACTACAGGGGAAAAAAACCACAGAGAGCCACAGAAAACGTGGGAAAGCCCAAAGTAGTTAGAAATAAATCTGTTTGCTATTGCCACAGAAAAGGTTTTTCCATGACATTTTAGCCTAAAATGATTGTAATCATCAGGTCACTGCTTGGACCAGGTGATCATGGAACAGTTGAGAGAATGTTGTGGATATGTGGATACATGCAGAGCATTGTAAGAAAAGCATTTGGCTTTTATTATGGCATGCAGAACTTCTATCTTTGCTTAGGGTTCCAACCGGAAATGGTGAGCAAATGGAAAATATCGCCAAAAAATGCTACAACTTACAAAAAAAAAGAAAAAAAAGTCAGTTATCTAGTTCAGATGTAATTTCAATTTGGTAAAATCATAGGAATACCGAGCACTATCATGAGGTGTGGGCATTAAGAAACTCTGGCAAGAGTTAATATAATGCTGCACTACTGCTCATTCAAATCGGTTGTTGTTAACCTGGAATACACCTTCCTCTGATGGCCGGAGTGAGTCCCATTCAGGTGAATCCAAAAACTGGAAGGGGTAGATGTAATGCAGAAACTCCCCATTAATTGTCACACGGACTCTAGGGGAAAATGGATGGAAAGCCATCATTAACTGATGCACTGCACAATTTGACACATTGGAATGTAAAGTGAGTAAAAAAACATCCATTCTTATAACATTTGCTCACTTTTGACCTAACCAAATGTGATGTTACATTGGAGGTAAATTCTAAATTCTACTGTGATTCTCATTTAGAAGATAGAAATTGTAAGTTTTTCAACCATTACAAAATGTTCTCAAATGTTCTTATTTTTACTAGGACTGCACAATTTCGCCAGAAGTTCATATTGCAATTATTGTCACACTGATATCACGCACTTTTAAGTGTTTATTTAGCAATAAGAAATAACAGATTTTTTTTTCAAAATCAGATTTTAATACATATGATTTAAATACAAAAAATGTCTTTAAAAGTAACTTAATACAAGAGGACTGACTAAGAAAAGGCTTTTTATAATCAACATGAAGGATGTTTTACACCTCTTAATGTGAGCTGACAGCTGCTTGGGGTCTGTTGCTACAGGAAAACAAAGCAGGTCTTCCCTCTCTGGTTTGATTCAGGAGCAAAGTGATGTTACAGTATCGCCTCCTGGACTAAAAGCTCTCTGATGACCAGCTAATTGCTGGTATGTAAAAGTATTTCTGTGACAACGCATGCATCTCCAGATAGACTTTGGCACAGAAATACTTGTGCTCCTCTCTGGTACATGAAGAGCATCCAGACATTATTTAATCATCAAGCTCCCTGTTTGTGATT
Organism: Brotula barbata; assembly: GCA_900303265.1. Lineage (NCBI taxonomy): Eukaryota > Metazoa > Chordata > Actinopteri > Ophidiiformes > Ophidiidae > Brotula > Brotula barbata. The sequence goes on along the minus strand of OMNV01000218.1, from coordinate 22,949 downwards.
TACAATTATACATTTTCCTGGTGATTTTGATTTTAATTACATTATTGTGCAGCCCTGATATAACCTCTGCTTATTAGGTTATAGAATATAGTTTGATGTAGCTCTGAGGTTATGGCCCGGGTAAGAGCGTATTACATTTTTGGTAAGGATCCAGATTTTATTTTTTATTTTTGATTCATTTCTTGACATCAGGAAGCTTGATTGCTTCAGTCTGTGTGTGCTGTGCAGTCAAACACAGCAGACTCTGAATGAAAATACAAAATGAACACAAGTGTCTGAACAATATGTTAATAAAGGTTAGATACAAAAATTCAATACAACTGTGGCATCTGTCCATATTGATCTACCACAGCAAATTGAAATATTTTGTTTTGGTTCCTCTCATCCTGGACCAATTTGACTTTTCTATGTGCCGTGGAATCTAAAGAGTTGAATTTGAAAGCTGAAGCTTTTTAGTACTTTCACAGCATGAACATCCTAGTGTGAAGCACCTTGAGGAGGTGCCTGGACAAGCTGTTCTGGTAATTATCATGCTTGTAAAAATGGAAAAGAGCCTCAGCCTACCCTCAGATTGAAAAGCACTGATAACACTTGCATAAAGAAACCCGTCATGAAATTTCAACAGGTTAACATACCACTTCCACTTCTGGTGGTCATTTTCATGTAGTTTTTTTTTAAGGTTCTAATGGCGCCCTTTTTATAACCTGCAACTTCTAAATCTCATTGTAGTGTAAACATGAGGGCTGAAGGTCTTTACATTGCTGTGTATAGTTGAAAATAAACATACAGTATTATGTAACATGGGAAATACATGTTTAATACATGTTTATATACGATAATTGAGTATGCCACATAGAAGAGTCATTACAATCCAGTTTCTAGGGAACTCTTCCATTTCAAATTTCCCTTCAATTTATCTTTATCCTAGGTGTGTTGGGTATTATCCTGTATGAATTTCCCCTGAAAGCATCTTTACATATTTAGAAACAGTTTTTTCCGTAGACTTAAATTAAAATATAACTTTACAAAGAAGAACCTCCTCGGGGTTTAAGAGGTAAAAAAAAAACTCTACAAACATACATTAGAGATTTGACGGTATTTCTGTTTGTGTGTTTTTGTTTTCTTTACGTCACCTGCCGGTCAGCAGCACTGACAGCTTGTCGATGGGAGTTTTCCCCTCCATGGCGAAGAAGTGGTCCGTCTCTAGGGTGCGGACGTCCCCGTCACAGCAGGCTACTATCTTCCCAAAGTGTGTGAGCGACACTCCGAGCTTCTTGAACATGTAGTTATAAAGCTCCTGGAAGTCCTTATCAAAGGTGACACTCCGCAGCCTGTAGGCGACGTGCAGGACTTGACCCAGACACACGGCGAACAGCGTGAAAGTCCACAGGAAGGTGTCCGTGGTGCAGGGGTCCGTCCACGCCCACAGAGAGCAGCAGAAAAAGCCCAGAGTCAGAAAGGTGAACAGGTAGAAGAGCCCGTAAAAGCCGCTGCCGCCCATAAAACCCAGGAAAAGGAAGATATTGGCCAGGTGGAAGACGGGGCCCTCGGCGCCGTCCCGCCATTCCTTACAGAGCGGGTGAGACTCGACCGGCTCTACCGTGAAGTTCAAAGAGTCAATGTCCAGAGGCTCCATGTCCACAAACGGAGAGCAAACATGTGACGGCGGCGGCACCGTTCACTCCGACTGGAACACACTCACATTGTCATGCCAGGAGAGGGAGCGGGACAGCTCCACTCACGTTACAAATCGGCACCGTCAAGTCCGCCATAGCGAGACCGGAAATGACCGGAAGTAGTCTCCATGTGGAAAATAAAAGGTTCGTTATCATGTTTAGAATTTAACCTGACTGAACCAAACCCCGCAAAAATGTTTACGCAATAGTTTAAAGACATATAATGAAAAGTAAGATTGGTAAGACTGGCGAGTATTAAATTGGAGAGGGTGTAGCTCTCGGTTTTTTTCATCGCTAACATTTTATGAGGAAATTTGATATTCAGCAGCAGAGTTAATTTAAGGGTTTCACGACGGTTCCATTGAGAGGCCTACAGACATAAATGAATGCTAAATACTGTAACTCTAGAAGGATCCAGTTTACAAAACGCAACGCACAACGCAAATGCCTAGTTCGGATATAAATGACATGAAAAATGTGAGGTTTTTTCTTTCACAGAATACATTCTTCGGTATTTTTCATAAATAAAATAAATTGAATTATACAGAGATTGACAGTGAATATTAATTAATATATTGAGATCAAATATGTAAAAAATGTCAAAATGTAAATAAACTGTACATATATAGATATTTTATCTCTCTCACTATATTTATACTCTATATAAAACACCTCTTGGAACAAAAACACAGAAATTGAAAACACAAAAGTCCAATGAAGCTAAGCAGTCCGTACGAAGAACATACAGTATATGTAACAATAAATACATTAGATGGGACATGTGGACTGAATTACCCTATAATAGACATGTTTTAAGTAAATCACTAAAACAGACCCACCAAGGCTGAGAAAATTAGGCTATGCGTGATCGTAACAAATGAATGTTTTATTTTGAAGGTCCCGCTTCCTTTTATCGCTGAACTTGCGGGCCTTGACTCATCTTTAAAATATGATTGGCCTCTGATTCTAAAAATGACATCAGTCACCTAAGAATTCAAAGGGCCAATATTAAATACATAAACAAAGAGGCATGCGGTACATTTACATGCATGCCACACTATTATTGTTTTGTAATATAAAAAAAATGTAAGAGAATTATTAGTTAAATAAATATTCATACTAATATATTAAATACATACAAAAACAATTAATGATACAAGGTCATGTTCATTTACAAGTATGTTTAATGTAACACCCTGCGATGTGGGCAGACAGACAGATATGTCTCTGGTTGTGTTCTATTTATGTTGGGAAAATAAAAATAGTTTGTGTCCTCAACCATTGCGTCGGCGTTTGCATCTACTTGTGGCTACAGCCGTCACGGTGATGGCCCATGCGGGGATCAGTCAAGCCACTGGGACCACATGGAGCAGCATGCAAACAGTCAAGTGGGAACAATCTCTGCTTGGGCACATGTTGGAACGCCTTGCCCCCCTTCTGGGGAAACAGGACAACGTGAAGCAGGAAGAACGTGTGGAAATCCCAAGGGAAATCCTCTGGATGGACAGCAGTGATGCAGCAGCTGCTGGAGCTATACCGACCCTGTCTCCAAAGAATCCTCCAGAGCGCCACACCGCGTCAGGCCACAGAAGATTACTGAAGGCGATGATCCGGAGGCATTCCTGGATGGCTTCAAGCAGCTGGTAAATTCAGGCACGTGGCCAAAAATGAGTGGGCAACAGGCCTGCTTCCTCTTCTTTTGAGGGAAGCTCTCACCGCAGTGCACTGCTTACTATTGTCCCCCCAAATGGACTATGATTGCCTCTGGAGGGCTATTATGGACTGGATGGGGCTCACCCCTGAGGAACATTGCGAGCGCTTCTGGAGGCTGTGCTTGGAGGACAGCGGCAGCTACTGTATGAGGCGAGGCACCTGCTGCAGTTGGAGGAACGGGACGGCAACAAGGTCATCGAGGAGGTGGGGTGGAGCAGGTCCTCCAGGCACTCCCTGCATCGATCACGGAGAAGCAGTGGCCTTGGCGGAGATTCACCTCGCTCTGGAGCCCTGCAGCCTCGCAGCCCTAAAGCCCCAGCCTCCTCCACAAGCCCAAGGAAGGGTCTGGACAAGTCCAATCCCACCAACATAGTCTAAGGGTCCATCTGCTGGAGAGCTTCCCATTAGGCAGCTGAGCTAATAGGGAGAGCAGTTGGCTGGTCTGTTTAATCTGTGGCCTCCGTACTAACCACTAACGTACAAAACCAAACACCCAAAACCAATCACTGTTTTTTTTGTGACCACACATTTGCATTTCCAGTAATATCTAACTGGAGAGCTTTTAGCGACAATAAACATTTCCTGTACCTGCTGATCTGAACTTTAAAGTTTGTTCCTTTAAAACTGCTTCACGTAGATTTTTTGGAATTTTTTGCATAAACAACTGTGTGTAGATCATGCCATACTGTCATTGCAAAACACACAATTTCTTTTCTGTTATTTATTTCCCAACAACCTCCTAACAAATTGCAGAAGATGAATATGAAGCTGTAACTGCATGTTGGATGGTGACAGATGATTACTGCTGTTGGCTCTCTTTGGGACCTCCCTGCTGCATACGCACCAATAGATGGACTTAAGTTACAGCAGCCCTATTCAGTGTCGGTAATTTGCAGTTATACTACCTCAGGTTCCGTTTAAAGGCATACAGACCTGTTGATTGCGTGCTAAATAACACAAGAATGGTCCAATTTCCAAAAAAAACAATGTCAGTGTCCTAGTTCAGACATAAATGACCTAAAAAGCGTGAGATTTTCACTTTAAGTGGGCCACAGTGAGGAAAATTTATACCTCAAAAGTGATGCAGTCTATAGCTACAGATCGACATCTATTGACTTTGATTTCTGCTGGGCAAACACACTCCAAACAGTCCCCAGTATTCAGTCCATCGCAATCAAACACACACACACACACACATAAGCTCATTCAATTTAGAGTATCTACTTCATCTAAGATGCGTGTTTTTGGACTGTGGGACGAAACCAAAGCACCTGGAGGAAGTAAAATGTGTCCTGGTGTTTAAAGATTGGTGTTTCACCAATTTTTAAATCCTTCAATAACCACATATATTCTATAGAATAACTGTGGAATAGGACACATTGTTGTTGATGTCTATTTGTTATACCTGTAATTGTCTGTATTTTGTAAAACTCTTGTGTCTAAAAAGTATACGGCTCTGGCTTTTGACTGTTACTTATTGCTTGCATACTGGTCTGTTTAATGCTCAAGTTCAATTACATCTGAATTCTAAGGAAACAGTCATAAGTGATATTCTTGATTTAAATAATTTTCTCAGTAAATACAATGTTAATTAAAATAAATGTTGACCAAATGTATGATTTGTGGAATGAGCCAAGACCAGAGAGAAGGACTGTGTAACTGTAGAAGTAAAGAAAAAAACCCCAAATAAGTAGAGAACCTAGTAATATTACCTTTATAGAAAATTGATGGTGTGATTGATGGATTATTGAAAGAGCTTCTAAATTGGTACACCAGGTACAGCATGAAGACCAGAGATGAGAGCCACTCAACAATTTGTCCTTTCAAAGGATTTCCACTCCAATAACATATTGATAGACATCTGATTTAATGGCTCAAAGACAAATGTAATCAATCAATCAATCAATCAATCAATCAATCAAACAATACTCTAATGAATCTTGACCATTGAGTAAGTAACAGCAACAACAAATATCTATAACTTACTCAGATAATGCATCCAGTGTACAGACAACTGGAGATGTTAGGAAACACCACATGCAGACCAACGAAGCAAGAGGGCTGTGCAGGACCTGGCCCAGGCCTCTTGACAGTTTAGGTATGGTCTGATAAGTAGAGGCTGAGTCCCGCCCCCCTAGATCTGGGCAGGAAGGAGGATTTCAGCATCTTTTCTTGATTTAAAAAATAAATAAATGTTGACTTGATTCATCAGTTAGTACATTGGATTTTGATGGTTTAAAGATATTGCATTAATATCTGGGTCTGTAAAAAGAGAACATTTTCTTAGTTGTGATGATGTCCTTAGGAAGAGTAATAATACAATACTGTCTCATTTTATAACATGGTGAAACAGATTGTGCTCTTTAGGTAAAGTTTTTACACATATAGTGGGACATTCTGAGCCTTCTGTTTGAGCCTTCTGGTGTTTCTGCATTAATTAGAACTATGGAGGTTAGTGATCTTTTTGGGCTAAAATAGAAGCAGTCCTCCCCCTGTGTACGTGACGAAGGTGACTTTAACTGTTGGATGGAGAAACAGTCCGTGAAATATCTGGGACAGCAGTAAGGGGCAGAGAGTATCTAGGTCTATTTTTCATCATATCAGGCAAGGGGAGTTGCTGGTGTTGTCTCTTTGGCCCTGGACCTTCTTTTTCAGATCAGGGGTCAATAGAGAGAACCAGAACTGGGGCAACTAGCATGGCAGCATTAGAGCTATTTTTGTTGAATGAGAAAACAAGGAGAAATTGGTTTGTTACATATTTTCATTCACATGTTGACAACATAAGGATAATGAAAGATGACAAGTTTACATCGGTGTAAGATGGATTGCATGTAAATATGTGATGACAGCAGAGGTACAAGAGTTATTACAGATCAATACTTGGATGAAATTAATATCATACTGATGAAAAAGTACAAATAAAGGTAACAGTTTCATATTTGTATTTTCAATCTGGAACAGAGAGAAGGGGCCGGAGTAATGAAGGAAACGTAAACATGGAGGGAAAGACTTCCACCTCCGAATAAGGAAATATAATATTTGTGATATCTAAGGATTTTATCTCCTCATATCTGTAAATTCTGAATCCTCAAAGTAATAGTTCTGGCATGAATGTAGCCAAGTATGGCAAAGTAGAAGGTCTCCTGTAGTTGTTAGTTTTATTGTGTGTGAGTCCTTAAACACCGGAAGATAAAAAAGAAGGCAATTAGCACCGCTGGTGGTGCGTCTGCTCTTTGTTGCTGTCAGAGGGCAGGCATCACATATACACAACGGCTGGGTGGCCGTCCACAGAGACACAGCAATGATTAATCTCTTTCAAAAGACGTTCTTTGCCGTTATCTGTCTCCTGCTCTGCTATTTATATCCGTCCCTGGATGGAACAGAATGTGTGTTGGCAGGGTAGCTGTTGCAGAGATCGTTCCTGATGCCAGAGACCCTCAGGTTTCAGTCAACAAACTATCAGTGACCTCTTCAAACCTTACAGCCCCACAAACCTGGTCAAGGGTCCAATAATAATAATAATAATAATAATAATACTTATAGAGGTCCTCCCCCATTTTCTGTCGGTTTGTCATGTGAGTGGTCTCAATGCTTTCAAAACAGTAATCTGTTCATATTTAGCCCAAATTATTTCTGAAAACAATGCAATTTTTCATCTTCTTTCTTCCACCGTCATCATTTTGTCTCTCAAAGGCAGACTACACACACTGCTGCT
>OMNV01000218.1:5491-15825 GCA_900303265.1 Brotula barbata | reverse complement strand
CTGCTATATAGTGTGCAGTAATCTTAATAGCGTAGTAGTGTGCAAAAATATCCACACGCTAATACAGGACTGGAACTAAATTTGCATTCACTCCAAAACGAGAGCATAGCAGCATTACCAATTACAATAATCGTGTTTTAACGGAGCACCTAAGTCCGTTTTTGAAACATTCTAATAAGCAATTAAATTTCTAGGTACTCTAAATAGCAAAACATTAAGATTATATTAGTTCCATTTGACCTTGTCAATAAGGATAAATTCACAGTTGGGACACTTGCCATCTGTTGCAGGATCAAAGAATTTAATTTCCCTGACCTTTTTTTCTGACAAACCACATCAAACATCCATCAAGTCGCCCTAATATCCAGCTAGGAGAACAGAAGGCTGATATTCTTTTCACTCCACACAACCAAGAGGCTTTCTATTGCCTGCGCCGATAGATAAAAAAGAAAAAAAATCATTGTTTCTCTGATTATTGTCTGTCTGTCAGCTGGAGAAGATCAGTGCTGATTATGTGTGAGCAAGGACGAGCAATCAAACCTCTAACAAAAGAGAGTACGGAGCGCAAACTCACTCTTTTATTCTTCTTACAAATGTCTATCTGACCTTTTTTCTGGGTTACCCCAAAGATGTCTTCCTTTCCAGAACTCAGAAAAGAGCAGAGAGAATGCCAATACTGTAGCCTACAGTTGTATGCTCCTTATGTGCAATTTTCAAACTACAAAGAAAGAAAAGCACACATGGTGAGCTACTGGGCCGAGTTTGAGAGTCAATCCACTGAAGCGTTTTGCTGTACAAAGGGTGAGTTTAGGTTATTCACACTGAATTTTTGATGTTTTGCATTAAAGGATTAATAGAACACGAACTTCTGGTGGTTCGAATTGAAGTTTTTGTGTAACTGGTGAGTTATGTGCCGTGTTTGGTGTTGAATGAAGAGATAGTTGCTTCTTTCAAGCTGTTCTGTTTATTCTAAGATAAATGCAAGGGAAGATAAGAATACACTTTGTGAATCTTTCCTCCAGATAAAAGGAAAATAGAAATGTTTCTGTGGCCCACCACAATGTTCCCATTTCCACAAGAGAAAATAATATATTTGGTAAAATGTGCAATTAAACAAAATTAAGATTTTATATAAATTAGATATAGACAGATAGATACTTTACTAATCTAATTATTAAGGAAATTCAAAATTACGCATTTTTTAAAAATGGGAACTGATTTATATGTTTAATAAATGTTCATTTATTCGACTTTTAAATTCAACGTGAATTAACAAATTACATCTGTAGGCCACTAACCGGAGATTTTTAAGGCAGCCGCAGCAGTAACAAGAAAAGGAGTTTGTGGCGTGATTCATTGACATCTACTTACCGGTAAATAATCGAACATGGCGTCCCATCATAGCATGGATTAAAAAACTGTCATCGTTTCAGTCTCGGTAGATGCGTGGGATACGAAGAACTGAGAGACTTTGGGTTTTGACACGGGAATGTTGCTCTCCTACGCCGTGCTGTCTAACATCTATCGGGCCGCCATAACCCAAAGAAAACATTTGCCGACATATCTGAGCGTTTTTTTTTTTATTTTCGCTGACAACGTCAAGCCATGTATTTGAATCTTCCCACTCATGCCGGAACTTCTGCATCCATTTTTGTTTCCTACCCAGATAGCCACTGAATGCCGAAGTCCCGCCCCTGCTCTTCCGCTGATTGGCTCTGACCCTGATGTTCTTAACCAATCCCTAAACTTCTCACTCCTCTCGCCTAGCAACCTGGACCTAAACCATGAAGGCAGTGAGTACTAGCCAATCAGAGGCAGGGTAGGGCGGGCGTTCGTGTTGCCGGCCGGGTGTCTTTTCCTGCGCGTTGTCCCCTCTCTTTGCCATGTCTTTCCTGTTTTAATAAAGTCTCTACTGTGAAGGATTTATCATTTGCCGTCATTTACCAATGCTAGCGGTACAGACTACACAGATTGTGCAATCATATAAATTTATCAACATTGCATTAATGACCGAGTTTACATGACCGTGGTCTCAAAACACAAATCCATCATTGGTATCAACCAAAGACCACATGGCCTGCGTAGTCTGTGCACACTACCATCACATGATATGTTGAATATTTAAAATTAACCCATTACATTTTAAATCTATTTGTGAAAAATATCTGCCCACACAACATATACATAATTAAAGTACTCTGTAGTTGTTATGCGACTCAATTACATTACACCAACTGACAGGAAACCCTTTAAAAATGTAAGGAATAGACGTTTGTGTCTGAGTAGCTGTTTTGGCAGCACAGTGGGTCCTGATAGATAAGATTAAAGTACTGTAAAGAGATGCTTCCCTAACTGGGGAGAAAGAGGCACTGACATACACGGGAATTAAAACTGTTATTGAGAAACCAAACTAATTATGTTTGCTTAAGATGGTACTGGAAGCTGGCTGAGGAAAACATTCTTTCCAGATTAAAAAATAATGGATACAATGACTACTAAAACAAAGTGGAAAAAGCAAAAATAGTGAATAAAGACATGAGCATCTGCATAAACCAAGTGTCTCATCAGAACTGATTAGGGATTGGAGCCTCCAACAAACAAGAGTACAGACTGATAATTTAATCATTGGACAATCAAACAAATTATGTCTTCCACTGCTGCTTCTGTTATCCTCATTGCTCGTGATTAATAAAAGGCCATATGAGAAGCACTCAGATGCCTTATATAGACTTTTATTAATCACACCAAGCACAGGGAGACCACGGGCCATGATAATCATGTTGAGTGTTGAGTCATGACAATGGGGGAGCCGCTGTCACCTCATAACCTCAGAGATGAGTACCACTCAGTGCTCCTCCACAGATGGCACGTAACCACGACAACGACACTGGAACAATCATTACATCCCACTAAAGTCTTACATTAGTCGCTGGTTAGTTAGCCTTTTCAATTTTTATCGTTTAGTTGGGACATCTGCATTATTGAAAAAGACATACTGGACGACGTATTCGTCCAATATGTCGACAATACTCCACATATTCGACCAGTGTGTGCGCACTCTGTAGAATAAATCTATATTAGATTAACATCTTTGTCCTGTGTCTGGTGATTTTTGACTCCTCCATGTCTTCAACAAGATCTATACAGTCTGATGCAAGTTTCTGCCCTCTGGTGAGTGACAGGTGCATTACATACAGCAGGGATAGGCAAACCATTGGTAATCTCCATAGTGGCTCGACAAATGGGCAATACAACACAATATTTAAAACAGACCCAAATACAGAAAAAGAAATCATCAACACACTGATTGGGAGGTGCTGCTTTGCACTGAAAGGTGCATTTTGACCAGACCTAGGAATTACATGATTTGCGAGCTGGTTCCAGAGATTCGGAAGAAAGCATCCCATTCTACCTGTAAGACTTAAGGTTACAATGAGAGGAGCCACATTTGCTTTTATTTTGAAGGAACTTGTTAATTTATGTGTTGTAAAGAAGTGTGCACCAAAAGATCTGCATTGGCTTTTATTTTGAAATTAAACTCTCGGTAGCTGCTGAGGCCACTGTTTAGGAATATCTCTCTTTTCTTTTCTTTTCTTTGTAGCAAACATCGCACAATATGTCAAAATTGGCCAACCATGTATTTGATAAGATACAATTTACAATAGTAATAAAGGTTAATTTGATTAAAAAACCCAGCTACATTTGTCTTTCTGCAATTTTGTAATTATGCATAGTTTCATTTGTATCTTCAGTATGAATGTGTTAGTACCTTAAAAGAATCACACACTCCATTAAATGACAGGAGAACAGTCAATACTCTGGAGGCTGAATCTGAACTTTGCTCCCAGGCTTATTAACTCTACCAACAAAATTATGATTTTCTGGCAATAAGCAAGATATCTCAAAAAGCAACGGGTGGAAATGAATTGATCACTTTCAAGATTTTGAGGCAGCAATGAATTAGGATCCAGACACAGGATGACCCCCCCAAACATTGATCTATTAGATTGAAAATATAGCTACTGTACAATCAATGTTGAACTAAGACAAGACATATTCAGCAAAATAAAACAGTTAAGACACATTTTAAAAGATCTAAATATAAATCCAGAGGAAAATGATGTCCACAATATCACTGCATGATGAATTTACATGAAAAATCTTTCTTAATCTGAAGTAATGTTAGAAAATAACTGAATTTATATGACAATTTATTTGGTCTTGGTGGCGGTATGAGCTCTCTGTGAGTCATTAGTGCCAACAGCAGCAGCAGCAGCTTTTATTGTCTCATATTCAGGAGTAATCACTGAAAACTATATTAATCTTGATCTTAAATCCAATTGGTCTTTAAAATGTCAACTTATTTGAAACCCCATGTTGCTCCAATCAAATTACTACAAATAAATACCTATACACTCACACAGACATCCACATACTCATTGAAAGACATATCAGATTATAAATCATTGCTTCTTCTCTCATTTGATAGCCTGCCAGGTGATGATGAGTAGGATGGTGACTGCCAGTGACATAACCATGGCCAGCACGCACATCCTTTTCCTTGACAACCTCTGCAAACAGTGAAAACAAAGTAAAGCACATACAGCATTACTTACTGGAACTTACTGCATCACTTGCAACTTCAACCATCCATATCTTCTGAACAAGAATTGATGAAAAGTATAATTTCTTTACTTTCAGATATTAAAAATGTTCACTGAAAATGTTCAGATTGGATAATAAGATTTATTTAAATATCATATGACGTCAATGGGTTGCAGTGATCGTCCAAATATTTCCAATGTTATTGACAATTGACTGAATCTTTGCTACGAGACATCTACAGGCAGTAAAAGTTGCGAGATTGCTTTGTTTAGGTGGCATTTCTGTTATTCTGTCCTTGTGTTACGTTACCTGGTAATAGGCTGCTTTTTTGAGCTGGGCACTACTTCTGTCTACATGGACAGCAGCACTCTCCAGATTGGCCTCAATGCTGTCTGTAAATCACAGAGGATGACGGGCTATGAGGTCAAAATGCATGCACGCATCTCGACTGAACCAACAAGGTGAGCTCATCTTCGTTCTACACAAATGGGATCTGAAATAGACGCAAGTGGATCTAATCACAAAGTCTCATACTCCTTCTGCAGGACCATGCTCCTTCTGCCTTCTGAGGACATATCACCCAACTTAACCTTTTTCCTCCTAACACTGGTCCCTCACAGCTCACTGCATTTGACTGTAGTTTTCCTTGTCTGACCACATCTCATACTTTCAGTTAACCCATCACCAAAAAAAATACATCTTTGACCTAACAGGAACTAATAATGCACCATAACCGCTACATCTGTTCCTCAAAGACACACTTCGTTTGGACTTACCCATCACCTGTCCCTGGTCATGAATCATCACAGCCAGATCCTTGAAGATTTGATTCACAACCATAATGTCAGCCTACAGAATAATGAAAGAAACAAATTTAGTGGTGAAGTTATTCCATGCCATGATATGAATGATTTCCCTCCTGTGTTTGTGGTTGATACCTCCAGTTGTTTGATGTTAGTCTCTCTCTCCTTGATAATCTCCAAGTTCACCTCTGTGATGGCTGAATCCTCACTTTGAGTCTGGCTCTGACCATTTTCACCTTCGCTGCACAATCATATAGTGACAGTGTGTGGCTAATTATAACAGAATTTCTTTGAGAAAGTTGAATATAATATGTGTGTGGGCCATGTGTGGGATGTGTCTATGATTACAGTCCCTCTTTCTGTACTAAAAAGTGTTTTGCACCCACATTGAACAGTAAATCAACGGGCTCATCCCCTGTTAATCTTAATTAGGTAGATATTGCATAATTTTAAAGCTGGTAGAGTATCAGCGTTAACAGTAATAAATAATTCATGGAGGCAAATTAGCATTGGTAATGTGCAAGTTATCATTCACCATCCTGTATTGTTCCTCCGTGATGTTGGTTTCAGTTAAGCCACGTGATCATAGTATGCTAAGACACGCACATACAGACACATACACACACACGGTGGATGCCAAAGAGGGCTGACATGGAGGAGGAGCTCTTGCTGTTCTGAAACAGTCCCCAGTTTGAATGTTTTTTTCTTCTCCTCTTCAGAAAAGTAGTCACAGTACAATATTTGTAAATGTGTATAAAACTTGCTCTGTACAGTATACGGCAAAGAATTATGCTCATGCACAATCAAAAAAAGAGTGCTTACATTTCAAATGTAAGCAGCTGTTCGTTATCATCATCTCCCTGCAGATATTGACAAAAAAAACATTGATCAATACATTTCCTTAATTGAGACAAATAAGCAGATAATTACACTGACTCTCTTTTGAAGTAATAGTCAGGGTTTTACATGATTGTTTTCCTAGTAGACTTCTGCTGCTGCTCTGATGGCTCTGGTTCTAGAATCAGCACAAGCCTAGTCCAGTGACAAAACCTATTATTCACCATATACATGGATCCAGCTCGAGCTCTTGCCACCAACTCCTTCTCCGTCTCAGCTGCCTGTCGCTGCACCACCTGGAAGTTGTTGAGCGCCGCCGAAAAATCACTCATCAAACGCTCCTTCTGGATCTTTTGTTGTCTCTGTTGCAAAGAATAAAGACATGCAGCTCTGATACAAACTTCAATCAGGATACAGTCCTACAGACCCACAGATGACAGAGTTAGCTCCACATGCTAGGGATCACGTCCTGCTCCAAAAGGCATTTCTTGCACTGACATACAATACACTATATGCGGCGAGATATAAAGTGGGTAAAACTTATTACACAGTAAACAGATTCAGATTCATTCATCAGATGTGTGATGTCTTTCCTCCCTCTGCTTCCGGACTATATTAGTGTAAAGAGCAGGATAACTCCTGTCATCAGAGGGAGGCCTCCTTTTTCTGAGGCTCCACCAAGCCCGTCTTGTACATTTTTATCCAAGCCAATAACGAAAGAATGAACAATGATATCTTACGGGGGCTCTAACATTGCTCCGTCTATCTCTGAAACTCAACCTCCACGCTGCAGAATATAAGGGCATGAAGTTTCATGGTCAAGCGTTTTATCCACGGTGAGAACGTAGCACGTGATTCAGTGACCATCTTCTGATTTACACTGCCCATTCCACCCACTTCAAATGACAAAAATAAATGCAAAAAATCTATTTGATTCTCTCCACATTCCCTCTGACACTTGATGCTGTGTCCCATTTCACTTGCCATATCAAAGCAGGTTGAATGAAATGTAAAGAAATGATCACAGGATTTGTGTCCACATGACCTCATTTCCTCACATTTCACTAGGATCCATGATTTCCAATTGAACAGTTCAACGGGCAAAACAGAGGACCACTGTATTAGTAAATATGTGTGTGCGCCTCAGAGAGAAAGAGGACATGTAAACCCTAATTCACCATTTACTGTCACACGTACATACTTTCAGTCTCACATATATACATAAATACTTACTCTTGCATGCCTATATTTTACTCTTGCACGTGTATTTACGCTTACATTTTTTTTGTACTCTATATTCTTAATGAATGTATAAGAGCAAAGTACAGTATATATGTATGTGAGAGAAAAGAGTGAACCGTGGTTTGCACTTCCCCTTATATATGTGTGTGTACGTGTTTTATACATGATATACAGTATATGGAATATATGTGTACATCATATATCTCACATATCTGACCTGTTCTGATGGAGACAGTGGTAGGCCGGGTGAGCCCAGCTCTTTCAGGTGACAGTTGGTTTCTTTAGCCAGCTGGTTTGTGTAATGCTGAAGCTGTTGGCTGCAGGATGACACACACACACACCTAAGATTTCACTGTTGTTATTTGAGCGCTCATGCACTTGCAGACTCACTGCACTGCAAATATCATCTTCACCCAGCAACACTATCTGTATCGAGCAAAATGCATGCAATCATCAGATCTTAGTCCCAACGGTTCAAATGTAACGTACTATAGTTCCCAGTTATCAAATGTGATTCGGGAAAGCAATCTGTCTTGAGTAGACTAAAAATTGTATTACATTATTATATATATATTTATATAACAATATAATGATCCTACTACTACTACTACTAATAATAATAACTGCATTTCGTTGCTTTGTACTTGTGACATGTGCAATGACAATAAAGTTGAATCGAATCTAATCTAATAATAATAATATTGTTACAAGCTGGATTTGAATTGCGCTTGCTGTGTTCATCTGCTACATATTTGAGATAGATTCTGCTTTAATTGATGCAAAATTAGCAAATAATTTTCCACTTAACTACAGAAATCATGCAATAATCACAATGAACATTTTAAATCATGTGACAGCCCCTTCTGCTGTCTTTCAGTGGATTGAGTGATGTGTTAACCTTTACACAAGCAGTAATCCTAACTTTAGCTAACCTGAAATACAATGATGATATGTTTAGAAATTATGGCCTAAGTATCCTTAAAGTTGTAATCAAATAGACCTCTAAAGTTTCTTTGCTTTGTTACTTTCCACCCCTGTATCATAGGCCAACACTCACAGCCTCTCCTGGAGCTCGGGGGTGTCCTCCCTCATCTCCATATGGTGGAGGATATCTTTCATCCGTCCAGCTGCAGAGAGAGAAGTCACTACAGTCATTACAGCAGCTGGCTGAATATGTTGACATATGACGTGAGTGTTTTAGATCAAACAGACAAGGAGAAACTGTGAGCACTCACTGTTTTGAGAGATTTTATGGACGTTGCCGCTACATGTCTGGATAAGATGGTTGAAGTCCCTTTGCAGGGATGAGCTGTTGTCTGTGCTCATGTAGGACATCCTTAAACCCAGAATCACCTATGTGCAAAAACCAAACCTCTAAAGTCAAGTGTAGATTTCAAAAGAGGATCCTATCTTCACAGCTCACACTCAACTAGCTGCAGACATAGCACCGATACGTTTCAAACTCTTCAGGCATGCACTGGTATCTAAGTGTCTTTGTGAAAGTGACACAGTATATACATGCAAAACTGCTATTTTTGTTTGCTGTCCACTCTGACTTCAGTTAATGCAGAATGCAAAAATAAAACGCAAGTCGACGTCGAGGCAAACCGACGCAGAGTTTGTGAATAGAATTTCAGGATCGTATAGGGAGGGAAATTATTGTTGTGATTGACGCAGCCTGTCTGTAATTAGTGCATAAGCTGTCGTGATCTGGAACAGGATATTCAGAAGAATACCTCAATCCGGGTGTTAAACTGAGCCAACTTCTGCACAGTAATTGAACTGCTTCATATGCCATAGAGGGTACACATAGCACAGTATGAGAACCACTAGCCTAAAGGTTACTGTGATACACACACTACCTTAAAAAAAAAAAAAAAAAACATCCATCAGAAACTATTGTCATCTAATGCACTAACTTTCACAAATTCCAAAGAGTCTGCGAGGATCCTTAAATTTAAAACCATAAAAAGTATTTTCATAATGTTTTGTGTCCTGGTTGTAAGTATTACTACTAATCTTCTTATCTCTTGTCCTTTATGACTTTTTTTGTTTGCTTTATGTCTCAGCAAGGTAAAGACTAATTTAATCGTGTGGACAAACCATCTCTATTCTATTAATGTTGCTCAGATATAAATAAAATATCACGTGGAATAATCTGATGGATTATTATACGGAACAACAACAATTAAACCGCCACATACACTCTAAACGAAAACACGACTTTCGCGGGTATTATAACAAAAACTGCTTCAGCATAGACCGATACTAACACCCGTTACATATATAGATATCATATATATCATACATGTCATATATAGAAAAGGAACACACACACGCGAAACGCACGTTAAATGTAGTTCCCCTGGTTTAGAGAAATGTACACAACCTCTCTTACCTTCTGCCAACTTCTTTGATGCTACAGATAAATGATGCCAACAGTAAAAGTCTCTCTGGCTACATATGGGAGTCAGCCCGTAAATGACGTCAAATTCAGACCCAGAAATCCAGCGTGCACATGATGTAACATTCACGTTCAATGGGAAGGTGGTAACACGAGCAAAAAAACAGCAAAAAACAACCGATACTGGTACCTGATGAACACAAACCTAACCGAACTGAAAACCTTTGGGCTTTTCGGTTCGTTTTTTAACTTTGTGAAAGTATTCGCTCGTCAAACACAGATCAAATGTAATTCTTTACTCAATAATCGTAATTTCAGCATTGCGTTTAGACAAGTCTGCATATCTTCTGGTCTTTGGCTGCATAAGTTTAGAATGTGTTTTATTTTTTTCTCAAGTCTTGCACGTATTATATATGCATATTTTTTTTTTTTTTTTTTTTTTT
>OMNV01000215.1:1776-31771 GCA_900303265.1 Brotula barbata | reverse complement strand
ACTTCTACACATTTTGTTGGCACACACACATCCAGTTAGGTAAATGTATGTCCTGTGTGGAATCAGCTGTGTGTGAGAACGTGTGTGTATATGTGTGTGAAGGAGTCATGACACCAGCTCCACAGGTTACGTCTCTGCCACATTCCTCATGCTGGTGTCCTTAAAATGCTCCTGGTACACTTCAGTCATCACTCATCGCGGTGTTTCCCTGAATGGCCTCCATTTTCCCCTCCATACACGCACGCACACACACGCACTGTCTGTCTGTCTGTCTGTCTGTCTGTCTGTCTGTACGCCTCAGACTCACACGCAGCGGCCAGACTCGATCACCAGCTGTGAATTAGATTTCATAGATGAGTGTGAGCAGATTATGTCACGAGCTGCCGTGCAGTTGGATACCTATGGCTGGCAGCAGGCAGCTGCACGTCGGGCCTCCCGGGTCACCGAGGGCTCAGTCAGTTTGTATCTCTGACACTTTAACATTCATTTATTTAAATTCACAGTTTGGGGTTTAACTTATTGAAGATTTTTACTTGTTGATGGTCTTATTTTGACCTCTTAAACTCTGGAGAATGAATTGATTATTGAGTTCACTTTAAGTGATCAGGTCAGACGTAAAAAAAGGAGCTTCTTCACATTCATAACACATAAATGATTGAATCCACCGCATAGAAAAGGTCTAAACATACAACAGAATCATTTATAACTATACACACTCATATATATACAGTATATATGTATAAAAAAAACAAAAAAAAACCCCAAACCCTGAAATCCATTAAAGTAAACCTTAATTAAAAAAAAAATTCCCCTTAATTTTTTCTGGATGTCTTGTGTCACAGATTTACCTCAAATAATATTATTATTACCATTCTATAGATGGATGGATGGATGGATGGATGGATGGATAGATAGATAGATAGATAGATAGATAGATAGATAGATAGATAGATAGATAGATAGATAGATAGATAGATGGATGGATGCACATACACACATATATATATATACATATACACAGTACACAGTACACCTTATATACATACATACAGTACATAGAGTATGATTTTCTACAAGATAACCAGTTGGTTAATATCTTCGTTTCTTCCTCACTTCCTGTCCTTTCTGCAGGATGAAGCAGGTCTTGGTCGTGCGTGCGGCGGCTGTAGGTGTGGCTGACCTGCAGCCGCGTACACATTGGAGCGGGCAGCGGGGCAGACAGAGGGGCAGACAGAGGGGCAGGCAGAGGGGCAGGCAGAGGGGCAGAGGGGCAGAGGGGCAAAGGGGCAGACAGCGGCAGAGGGAAACCGTGGCCCGCACATTCCTCCGGCCCGTCTAATAGGAGCGATGACAGCACGGGGCACGGACGGCTATAAGTGGCCACGGGGCCGGCGGTACCGGCAATAACCTGACCATTGTGTCTGTGGCATGAGCAGGTGTGCTGCGGTTCCTAGTGGACACGCCCCCTTCCAGAAAGAAGCTCAGGTATGCACAAGTACTGCAACAAACTAATGGAACGGTTAGAGTCTGTGATTCTTTTGTCCCTCTCACTCTGATCTGTACTGTACTATAGATAGTGATTGATCGATTGATCGATTGACCTTGTCATTATTTCCTCTCTGTAATCTAATGTTGATGCCTGCATGTCATAAAACACCAAAAACCAAAAAAATCATCAATCACTGGCTGTGAAAAAATATAAATAACATACAGCGTAATACATAATGTGTATTATAATAATAATAATAACAATAATATATTATAGTGTATATACTGTATAATAGTGTATCATATAGAGCCTATAGTTTCATATATAGTTCATGGTGCCAGTATGGGGTCCATAACATAATTGTGTGTTATGGCTTTTTCGTGTATCCATAGTGTGTCCTGTGTCCTACATCTGCTAAAATTACAGCGTGGACCACGTGGACCACGTGGACTCTGATGGTCGGGCAGGAATGCCACATGTTGACTGAGGCTTTTAAGCAAAGCATAGTACTTCTACTTGAGGATATTTTGGTCCTCCTTCCAGCCTTGGAGTTATTTACAGTCGAGATAACCGAGGTTAATGGTGTTATGTCATACCATTAACACGCACGTACACGCAGGATCAGAAAAGGACCTTTTTTTTTTATGGATGTTCCAACATTCTCGGCTTCTTTTATCTTTATTTTTTTGTTTTTGTTATTGTTGTTATTAGCTACTGGATGACTTCGGGATTAATAAAGTATCCAATATTGTTATATTGGTTATCTGTCCGTCTGTCTATCATCCATCCATCCATCCATCCATCCATCCATCCATCTATCTATCCATCCATCCATCCATCCATCCATCCATCCATCCATCCATCAGTTGGTTTTCCAATTTTGTATTTGTTACTTTTCAGATCAACGATATTATAAAAGGTCAAAATGAAGTCGTGATTCTCTCGCGTTGTGTTCAACGTCAACTTTCTCAACTCCGCAAATTTGTGACTTGCGTCCGAGTCACCTCGAGAAAATGACAGAATGAAAACGGAGTCACACCAAACACAAAGAGCAGAACGCGGCGGCCAACGGAGGACATACTGTATGAATGAATAAAAACACCAGCACAATATGTGAGGATGAGGATAAAAATGACAGAACCCAGAGCATCAACACATCTGCTGCCTTCCCCTGCAGCAAATCAGAGGTTTCTCAAGCTGCTGGCTGCATATTAAGTACACCAGAATAAACAAACTGGTATTTCAAAGGGACTTTAGTGTGGGGGGCTGGCGGTGTAGTGGACTGACAGAGAGTGTCCTGTTAGTGGGCAGGGGAAAGGTGGCACCGCTACACAGCGCTGCCTGTGATTCAGAGGGGAAAATGTTATCACAGTCGGGCCGTAAACAGAAAACGTTCCAGGGCTCCCCTACGGCATCTGGGACATAAACACATAAAGCTCCCTGTGCCCGAGGCCGCTCCAAAGCCCGTTTACTGTAAATGGAAATGAAGTCCCTTTTGATCAATAAACGGCAGCGCACAAGGTATTGTACGTGGGCGTACCAGAAGGCCCCGAGGCTCAAAGGCCTCGACTCTGCTCGCCGCCGAGCGACGCGGAGGTCACGGCGGGCGCTAATATCCGATGACCGATACTTAGCGGTGTGGCGTCTAAAATTAGGCCGGTTTGTTTGTGCTGATATTCAAATGAGGTCATTTATTCAAAGGGCTCTTTGAAAACTCTGTGAGGTTTGAGGTCAGGAAAATCTTGAAGGGCCTTTGGTTCGCTCGGTAACGGAAGGAACGGACGGAGGAGGAGGAGGAGGAGGAGGAGGAGGAGGAGCGCCGACGAGTTTTAATCTTCGAAAGTAAAGATGAGCTCCTAGTTTCAGCCTCATGTGAATCAATAACTGACAGCAGTCACGTCTGTGGATATTCTTGAGTTGGAAGGTTTGTTTGGTTGCAGCTTGAGGTGAAGGTTCGTCTCCTCTTTTCATGACCTTTTCCTACTCTTACTTCTCCACCTTTGCCTGGTTAACCAGAGTTGGTTACATATCAGAGTCGAGCGGTCTTGCCTCTTTCATCTCTTCTATCTCATGAATGAATGAGATTCGTAGCCAAACCTGGTGAACTCCTCTCATTAAAAAATTCCTTTAGAAGAACAGCAGTAGAAACAACAGCAATTTAAGAAGATTTAAATATGGTTCGGAACTTTGGAAACTCAGAATCTGTCACAATGTCAGTGAAAGTACAGGACAACTCATCAAGATTATGATCATTTGAAAAACAACTCCACCATTTTTCCAAAACATTTGAGATATTTCTTCATGTTTCCAACATTCCCAGACCTGGCAAACACATTTTAAAGCCCAGACTTTTTACAAGCGTTTCTTGAGTGTCGATCCCTCGGTCCAACGGAGAGTTCACAGCTTCACACAAACAATGGGCATTGTGAAAGTATTTTAGAGAGGCTAAAAGCAGAGGGATCGTAAAAAGAACAAAGCGGTTAAAACGAGCGCTCAGCGCGCCACAATTGTTGTCTCTAACTCGAACGCCATCATAGAAAATGATGGAGGAGCCAATCAAAGCTGGAACAGAAAGGGAAGCGTCGCTCGAATATTCTAGAGGTCTCAAAAACGGAGCCATCCACAACAACGCAGACTCTTCAACGATGTCCTGGACGGACTCAAAATGACAACAGTGTCTGAGCAAAGCAGAGACGTCCTCATAAATTATACCAAAGTCACAAAGAAAGTGAACTGATTTGAACTCAAAACTGCAAAATATGTCTGAAGTCTCTGGTAAATCATTAAATTGAGTTTAAACATGCTGACAACTCAACTCAGCTCAACTTTCATCCAATCAGGGAAAGATGCATATTTATAAATGTTTCTTCACATTTTTATTATCTCATAACCTTCAATAATCCAGATTTTCCCAAGGTCCTACCTGCTGCGTTATGTTTCCTTTGTGGGATTATTTGACAAATATAATAATCTAATAACATCTTAAAATGTGAACATTTATAATCCTAAGAGCACTGAATAAGTTACTGTGCTGCTCGACAAGGTAATCAGGTTTCTTTACAGATGTACAACTTCATCTCCTCCTCCGCTTTCCTCCAGTGACTCTATAGTGACACCTAGTGGTCCAAAAGAGTACTAGCAGCACAGAGTCTTCCTTGGAGAACCCACATCCTCGTGATGCTGAACAGCGTCCTGACTGAGACGCCGGATTAAAGATGGTGACAGACTCGTTCCCAGTTTCCTTCTCGCTTGTCTCCTTCACGTAAACATCATCTGATCCTCGCTGACGGTCCTGGTGGAAAAACACAAATTGAGATGTGAAATATATCACATTATGTGAATCCTTCTGTTTGTGTACGGCACACGGTAACACTTTGTGTATGCGTTTCCTTACCGTTGTCGTTGTGATGTGTGTGGTTTCACTGAGGCCATGCCTGGGAGCTTTGCTTGGAGTTTGGGGGTGTGAGGGCGCCCTTGATGTGCAGCTGCAAAGCATTGTGGTCATTTTTACCTGAGACCTGGGGAAGCGTGAATGTGTGAATCAAGGTGTTTGACTCATAAAGGCGTCAGAGAGTCCGGATTGAACCGCAGAGCTGTTACAAACCTCCGCACCAAAGCCCAGCAGTCTTCTCATTTGACTTTTTCGTCGATATAAAGCCAGATTTGAAGTCATTACTTTGGAATTAAATGCAGCACTGTGCAAAAGTCTTACAATCCTCACATAATTCACACACACATCTGTCTTAGTACCATCATGGAGGCACCCAACGGGGCCCAAATTCATTCTGCAGCACGACAACACCCCCAAACATAGAGCCAAAGGCCTACAGACCGATCCTTACAGGGCGAGAAGAAAACACGGAGTCAGCAACAGATGGTGAGTCCTCTACGGAGCCATGATCTTAAATTCATGTGGTCATAGGAGGTTTGTAGCTTCATTTATGTTCATGTACAGCACCACCATTAAATACATACATAATTAATCTGCAGCATCCAGAGCAGCAATGTTTTTCATGGTATAGCCGGCGTTTTAGTTCCACGATGGAAGACTTTGACAAATCAGTCACAGTGTTACAGAGAGTGTAAAGTCACGTATGAACGTAGATTGAGCTCTAAACTGAGGTACGGAGACTCACCTGTTCTGGTTTCCGGCGGTAGCGCGGCGTGAACCACAGCTTGAAATCATCAGTCCTGAGCAGGCCGCTCTTGGATTCAGATGCCAGGACGCGACTGTAGCTCTGCCATATCTCCTTCATACAGTCCACGCAGCACCATTTATCAGGACCTGAACAGAATCAACAGGCGCTTCATAAGGACGAGTCCATCACGTCATGCTGCTGGATAATGACATCAAATTAAAGCAGACATTTCCAATCTTAATCCAGAAAGAGAACTCTTGGGTTTGTTTGATGTTTTTAATCGGTTATGTCATCCTTATGTTTTGTCGTTATGTTTACTGTCACTTTTTGTTGTTGTGTATGTCTCACTCTTCTACAGCGCGGAGGCAATTTATGTAATGTATCTGTTTAAATGTGCTATATAGATAAAGATGACTCGGTATCATGATGGACAAGTACAATGACCCCTCTCTAAGCAGATACTTTGAAGGGATTTTAATTCCTGGTATAAATGGAATTGATGGTTAATATTGTCTTCTGATTGGACAGTCAGTTGGTAGGTAGTTAAGTAACTAAGTAATCAGTAGTTGTCAAGAACAGCAAAAGTATCATTATTTGTTACATAGATGATATTTCTCTGCATTTCCACAACACGTACAGCAGAGAGACAGACAGGAAGTACAGGGCAGAGAGAGGGGATGACCTGCAGCAAAGGGAACAGGTCAGAATCGAACCGGCGCCTCTGTGGCGTGCAGCGTGCGCTCCACCGGGTAAGCCGTGGCGACGCCCCACAGAGCTGCAAATTCGAGCACTGATTTTTCCCATGCAGCTTTTTAATAACCGATCTGTTGAAATTATTAATACACACGTTTCATTTACACCTCGTTCGTAGACAGCACTGCTGAAATGAGCCCGACACCTGATCAGTCAACGTGTGAGCACAGAGACACCTTCAGGCCATCCCTGGAACAGCAGCTCTCCTCATTAAAATGGATCCTCCTGTCAGATCTACCCAACGTGTTACAGTGTTTACCTGTGGTTGAGGGGCTCTTGCTCTCTTCCTGTAGGTTTGCGTTTGGCGTTGGGATGGAGGACAGACCGTCTGCTGCGTGTCCTGCCTTGTCCTCTGAGGGTGAACGGCACCTGTACTCGTCTTGAGCTGCCCGGCTGCGCTTCCTCCACAGGTGCGTCTGCCTCTTCAGACTCTGCCAATCAATCCCATCAGCTCCAGTCTGCGTTCACAGATAAGACAAAAGGAGAGTTCATTTAGGGGTCCTGGTTAGAAATCCGATGCTGCACCCTCAGCACCCAGACAGACCAAGGGGCAATGTTAGGAAATTAGCAAAAAAAATGTTTTGTTTTGTTTTTCATTTAGTATTTTGACATTGACATCAACAATATCTTGGTGTGACCTCCAATACTTCAACAGGCACAACCACAGAATTTATATTGAATATTCAACAAGCCATACATATTCATTCTCATGCTCCAAAATTTACCAAAAGAGATCAACAAATGTTTTTCTCATCATATCATCATTGCGGAAAACCCACAACAGCATTCAGGCCATCATGGGACACCACAGAGGACTTTCTCCTTCCATCTCAAACAGTCTAACAATAATCCTCCTTGTTGATTTTGGTTATTCTGAAACGTTGATTGGTTGATATCCACTACAGCTGTGCTAAAATCATTTAAATAAATGTATAAAAGTACAAACTTAAGGGGAAAAATCAGACGTTTAAGAATTTAACAGAAGCCAATACGAAAATCTTACACAACTTTGGATCACAGCCCAAGGCTAAAATCAGACAAAGTACAGACCACGTCCACCAGAGGACTTGGTGTGGCTGTCTCACCTTCATGTCAAGTTTATATTTGCACACTTGGTGGTCATCTCGGGTGCGGCTCCTGTGCATCCTCTCCCAGGAGGGGTGGAAGACCACAGGCTTGTTCTGTAGGTGGAGTTCACGAGCAGACCTGGACGGCTGTGGGACATCTTTAGACTCGGGGGCAGGAACCACAGATTGAGCCACAGGAACAAGGCGACGGTCTCGGCCAGAGCCGGAGGCCTCGTCTACCTGGAGGTCACGATCCGGGTTGGACCGGACCAAACCGGGATCTGAGAGGTCAATGTTTACCTCTGACCACTTGGAGCTCTTCCCTTCCTGGTTCAGTTGAGACGTGCAAAGTTTGTGCTGCAGCAGAAGCCTCGCCTTTGATTTGTCCTCTTTTAGTCTTTTAGTCTAAAGAACACAACGAATCGTGGCCAGGTTAAACGGGTTCACCTCATCAGAAAGTCCTGTCTGTCTCTTTAGAAACTCTAGTTTTCACCTTTGCATCATTTGATCTGTTCACACCAGCTGAGGGGAGACAGATCAGTGTCTTCACAGTAAGCTGTCTAAAAAAGAAGACAACAATGGGATGTAAAGGCAAACAGACTTGTGTGTGTGTGTGTGTGTGTGTGTGTGTGTATGGTCCATGTACAACGTTATGCTGCTTTATGTGGACTTTGCTTTACCTTTGTTGAGAGTAATGAGGTCTTAAGTAACAGGAGCTGGGAACCCACATGAGTATGGCCTCCGAGGGCTGGGACGTCCGGCTGGAAGAGGCCAGAGGGCTCAGCCGAATGGGCCGCAGCTGCAAAATGAGTCACAGCATCAACCGCACAGAATCTACACACGATTAGTGAATACATTCCCAAAAATATGTGCATTGTGTCACTACACGAATGCAACCGATGACTTTATTCATTGCTGATTTGTTTTTTTTTGTGTGGATAAAATTACGACATCGTTCCTGGTTAGCACAGTGATGCTGTCACATTAATATTTACTATCCAAAACTCAAAATCCCAGATGGATTTAAAAAGAATCAGACAAAGACAAAGGCAGAAAATGCTGGAATCAAACGCCAAAGCATCCTCGACATCTGATGCTCTTTCAGGATGTTTAATTAAAGGGAATATTTGTTGGCCTGTATCTTTGACATGAAGCCAAAGATAACAGGATGACGGAATTAAGTTTGTAATCATGTATGCAAACCGATGGCATATTTTTTCATTTCAGTAATAATCACTGACAAGGTTCTCAAGTGGCAGACACGTTTGCCAGAAGATAATTAGAATAGCTCTTGTCTTTGGTGATATGTGATAATGCTCATCAGTTGTTATGTGTGACACTCTGAACTCTTGCACTGTGGTGTCGTCCTTGGTGATTTCCTCTCTTTGTTAACTCTTTGTGTGCACTGCTGCAATGGAAAAGATGTCTGCACGATGAACCCCAGTGTCAAACAGTGAAGAATATTTACAAAACCAACCTTGACTGTCTTATTTTCTCCGTTTGTTTCCAGATGAGCAGGGCTGGAGGAGCTGTTAATGGGGGTCAGCACATTTTCCCTGCAGTAAATTGGATAATTACTTCCATCAGCTGATCACTGTCGTGCAAACAGACACAATGTCTAATAGAATTAAAAGTCAACACACTGTCTTCTTTCTTCCTTTGGTAGTGACGCCCGGCTGATGACAACGCAGGTAGCAGCTTTTGAGACATCTTGAGTTTTCAGAGAAAAGGCCTCGAGCGGCGTCCTCATGTCAGTCCACTCTGATGCATTAACCACAGAAAGCTTTGGAAATGTATCCCCTGATAACAAAGACAGATATAATAATATAACTGTATTTATAATTAGTAGGATTGAGGATATAAATGTATAATCTGTGCTGTAGCCGGTGGCACTACAAGCCTGTAATTGGCTCCAAGTTGGGTTCTAGATGTGGAGACAGCAGTTCATCTACCTTCAAACATTGTTGCCGGGGCCCTGATCGAGTTGGTGTCCTTCACCATGTGAGGTCGGCCTGCGCGAATACGCTGTTCGGCCTGCCAGCACGAGGAGTGGGAGCACAGAGCCCACAGACAATGAGTCTCATCCAGAACCTGCCCGTGACACGGGGAGACCACAGTGGAATCTATCTGCAGTTTACAAAGACGAAAATACATCCTGCATTCAAATTTTGCTAGAAATTAAAAGTTGAACCACCCAGCAAACTTCTAAGTACAGCCAGGGTTTGGGTGAGGACTTTGCAAGACATGGAAGTTGCCAGATCTTGTGTAAAATGAAAGATCTGATATAATAAAAATACATCTTACCTTTTCAAATAAATAATCAAAGCCTTGACTGTTTGACTGTACGGAGTTGAAAAAATCCGGCTCGGCTCCTGTTTAGTGTTTCTGTTGCTTGGCAGCTTACATATTTTACCAGGGTCTCCATCGCCCCCTGCTGGTTTCTGGCAGTCGCACAGAAAATGGTAAAACAAATCTGCATTGCTCAGATATGTTTAATCTAACGTTTGTCAAATAAATACACTTAATATATTTAACACACTTAACTTGAAGAAATGTATACTACATTTAAAATACAGTTTGCTGAGACCGACTGCACGTGCGGCATATTCAACACGCAAAACACAGTGAGGTGGGTTAAAAGCCACGTTCCTTATTTATTGTCTGGGGTTAATATCAGATCAGAAAAATGGTGTAAAAGTTGTTTTCTTAAAGCAGCAAATTAATAATTAAAAGCACTTAATTATTGATTTGTTGTAAAAAATAATTTGAGTGACGTCTGAGGACATTCCATCACAAAAAGAGCATTAACAAATATTTGACATTCATTTCAATTTCCATTGTGACTTGCAGACTTGTTCATTCATCCAAAAATCAGTGATTGCGTTTGTTCTCCAGGACACTGCTGCAGCAGCGGTCGGCGAGCGCGACGACAACGAGGTCACGAGTCAGACCGCTCTGTCAAATCAAGAAGCGATTCAGTCTTCGCCGCGTGACTGGAGGAGAAGCCGGCGTAGCGTCACATGCTTCTTTTGTGTGTTGATGGTTAAGACTCAGGTAGTTTCTCAGTTCAGCCAGTCCAGAGAATCATCGTCATCGTCATCATCACCAAATAGAGGAGCCGGTGGGGGACAGCCCTTCAAACTCTGGAGGTGAAGACACAAAAACATGCATGTTTATAGTTGAGACACAGTGAAGTAAAAAGAACAGCTCTCAAACTATGAACAAATCGGTGTTTGTACATCCCCAAAGTAGTGTAAAGTACAGCACTGACTGTCTTAATGTTGGAACAAAAAACACAACAGAAGGGCTGGGGGGTGAGATAATTTGCTGAATGAAATCCGGGAGCTCAGACCGAGCTCTACAAATCCTTCCTCACCAGCTCCTCCTCCTCTTCCTCCTCAGTGGGCGGTACAGGGGGTTTGGTTGAGGATGTGCTCTGGAAAAATGGCTCCTCTCCATTTTTCTCACCGTGCCCCTCAGTCACACTGAGAGAACAGAAAGGGTTGGGGACGAGGGAGACGTGGACGAGGGAGACAAGGAGATACATAAAATGAAGAGAGCAAGCAAGGATGAAGGACAGTTCAGACTGACAGTTAGTTTCCATGCAGACTCGAGACTGAACAAATGTTGCAAATGTGGCACATTGCTTGAAAACAAAGGTAGACAAAAAGCACAAAAATATTATGATGCCTAGTGCTGGCCCCTCCTGTTCGAGTACTCAAAACTACTATTCAGGGGATTGTTCGTTTTTTGGGAAGTACAAAGTAGTTTGACCAATATAGGACCGAGAAATTTGTAGAGGAAGTAATAAATATTGTGAAATGTAGCCGGAGTGAATGCAAAAAGTTACTATCACACACCCACGTAGTGCACAATCAGCACATGGTGGAAAAGAGTTGTAAAAAGTAACCATTCACTCACTTTCCCTGTCTTCACTCGCTCCAGTGATGACAGAAAACAAACTGAAATACTGCAGTGATTATAAAATATGAATTTGTGAAACAGCAAATGTAAACAGACCCCACTGGCTCTCTGGATTGGAGCGTATGTTTTTAACTCCAGGCTGTACAAAATGCAATACTACACAAAGCTGGACAGATGGAAAAACTGTAGTACCTATGACTTTATTATTGGTTATCAATGTAATGGTCAAATATTAGAATACTTATTTAGAAAATCAAGCAAAAACTCAAATCCTTACAGGTTTGAGGACAGTGCTCTGGTCCAGCCACTCTTTACCTGTCTGTGCATATTTACAATATGTCAAAGACAACAGCAAACGGTGTGTTGTGTGTGTGATTGCAAATGATCATCGTCATCCCAGGTGTAGCGATATTCACAAATCAAATATCACTTCAGAATTCAAAACTCCTGACATCCAATGGCTGTAATGAGATATTTGTTACTGTTCACGTCAGCACTGACCTGGTCACGTCTCGCGGGCTGTTCTGAGGGGCACTTGGTGGTGGTGGAGGGTTGGAAGGGGGTCCAAAGGCTTTTTGAGATTCAGCGTTGGACTCGTCTACGTGGTCATGGTCATCATCCACACTGTCCTTGTGCACATCGTTGCTTTCTGCTGTATTTCCTTCCGATTGTGAATTCTCATCCTGCCCATCAGCTGGATCTGAAGATTCATTGCTGTCTTTTTTCTCTGCTGAGTTTTCGTGAATAGAATGTGTTTCCTGTTCCTGTTGTAATTTCGAGTCTGTTTCTGCTGCCTCCTGCGGCGTCGAGTCATTGGTTGGATCTGGATGGTGATTTGTGGCATCTAAAGTTTCAGAATTAGAATTGGAATTGGAATTGATCGTCGACTCTGGAACCACTGGTGTCTCTTCATCCACTGCTACTTCCTGATCCACTTTCTGATTCGTATGTGCCTCGGTGAGTTGATGGGCCTCCATCTCAGCCTTCTGTACGTCCTGCGTTTCACTCTCACTCGCTCTTCTCTCTCCATTCACACGTACAGTCTCTTGACTTTTCTCATCGCCTTCTTTTACATCACTTGGCTTTGCCTCCTCTTCTTCTGCCGAGTCTTCTCCTTTACTCTGTCTCAGTGAAGATCCGTCTGAGCTGTTCAGAAGCTGCAGTGTTACATTCTAGAAAAATAAAGAATGAAGTATGAAAAATTTGAAAATAAGTTAGTGTTGTCCAGCTCCTCTATGATATAAATGCTGAAATTCTGGTTCCAAATTACACTCTATACAAGTATAAAGATGAGGTAAACGGTGGCATTTTATTATATTATATTGTTCCATTAATTTGCGACAGGTTAAGCTCCCTTAAATGCATTCGTGACTTCTATATAGACCCAAATTGTTCCGCATATTAGGCACTCACCTTTATGGTACTGACAATGACCCCGAGCACTGCCTGCCCACTGTACGATTCACTGAGGTCGAACTCCCGTCGCAGAGAATGAAACACTCCGTTCATCACACGCTTCACCTGTGGGCACAAACAGCTGGAATCACTCACAATTTCTGAAAAACATTAACATTGCTAAAAATAAAACAATATTATTTGACATTATTTCATAAGGGTAACACAGTATCCTACAAGTGTACAAGTTACAAAGATTTACAGGTATGAACTAGATTACATTTGACATACTGTCACACTGAGCGTTATATAAATCAATACAGCATGACCTGAAATTTCCATGAAGTTAAGTCAATAAAAGTTCTGACCCTGTAGACAAATTTCACAAAACATTGTGAACTTCGCAGACAACAATGACGGCCTCATGGACTGGGTTATGTATGATATGGTGCCCCCTACAGGTTGTAAAAAGAGAGCTGGGAATAAAGACTTTGGGTGGGGTTCTGAATGCTTAGCTGTGTCTAGTCAACGCCTACAGGCAGACATAAGCTACTGCAGGGGGCTCAAGTGTTTCAGGATTTTGCGGGTGTGTGTGTCTGATGACTCTTCACCTCTGCTGCAGTGTCCCCTGAATTCTTTTCCTCTTCCTGTTTCTTCTCCAGTTCAGCCACTCGTCCTTCCAGTTTCTCCCTGACTGCTACCGCCTGCTGCTCCAAGGCCGAGTGCTGACAGAGAACAACACGAGGTCACTGTGTATGTGCTTGTGTGCGTTCGTGGACAAGTGTTGAACACAAAAAATGGCTAACAATAATCCTCACTGACAACTGAATGACACTTTTGTATCTAAACAAAATGTGATGCCCTATAAAATGCCTGAAGAGTGGCATGCCCTGACTAATGCATTCCATGGCAATCATGCACCATTAAATCATATTAGGAGCAGTGGCTGACTGACAGCAACCCTTCTTACTTTTTCACGAAGGGCCTGCAGCTCCTCATTCTGACCCTGGTGCTGCAGGAGGCTCTTTTCCTCTGAATCCTTCAACTGTTTCAGAACCATGAACTGTTGAGAGGAGGGGAGGCAACAAGAGGTAGGTTGTTAAAAAAAATCTTTTGTTTGAAATTACAACCTATAATTTGAATTACTGACAACAACACAAGTGATGTGAAAATTCTAGCAGTTGTCAGTGTACAACTTGTGGCCACTACTAAATCTAAATAACAGATAAAAATGTAGAGCTACTTTGATTTTACAGTGTTTAAATGTAATTTTATATAAAAGTAATAGGAGCATATTCTAAATTGCAAGAATTAAAAATAAACCATCCCCGTGAAGTCAGTAATCCAAGTACAACAATTTTGGAGTAAACTGTGGATTTATTATGTTAATAATGTCTATGTTAGTCCACCTTTTCCTGTAGCTGGGCTAGCTTTTGTTCCAGTCCATCCTTCTGCTCTATTTGTTCAGCCATCTCTCTGCTGTGCTGCTCTTTAGCCAAGGCCACCGCATGCTCACACTTCTTCTTCCACTCCTCCTCCAGTTCCACCTGCAGCTGGGTCATCTGAAACACACACGTATTTGTCCTTGAAACAGCCAAGCCTATGATTACATACTCAAGTGTGCGCCATTAGTGCATCTGTGTAGCAAAGCACAACAACATTTCAAAAATCCATCCTAAATGCAGCTAATGATGCCCCTTCCAAAACATGACCTCAAATGACGGATTCAGATGTCAGCAAAGCGTTTTTACTATGGATGGGAGAGGAAAAACGAACAGATTCCGTTATGAAATCTATATTGAGACATACAACTGGTAAATCATCATATAAATAAATAGCTATAGAAAAATTGAAATTAACTATATACATTTGTATATGAAAGATAAGATGAAATTTATGAATCCCACATTGGAGAAATTAAAATTTATTCAATATATTGTTGCTTTATAGCAATAAACTCTTCCTACTTTGTTTCAAATTATTTTGTTACATGTTTGAAATTGTTTCACTTCCATTTCTTCCAAGTGAAATTGAGTGATTCTCAATGAAAACAAAACCCCTCTAAATCAAAATCTTCACATGACTAATAGGAGATTTCTTGTAGAATTGTGTTGTGAAGTCTTTTCCAATTCAAACTTTGCTATATGCCACATTCTTGAGGGCGTACCTGCTCTGATGCAGCATTATCAGTGCTGGTCCTGGCCTTTCGAAGCTGAGCTCGGAGGTTGTCCAGCTCCTGCTGACTGCTCCGTCTGAGCTCCTCCAGTTCCTCATCTTGACGTTGACGCTCAGCCTGCCATTTCTTCTTCCTTTCTGCCAGCATCTACGAGGAAACATACTGTTGGTCAGCATTTACAGGGTGGCTCCACATTTTACAGTTCATAACATTTATCTCATATAACAAGTTTTAATGAGAACGTCAGCTGGACGGTTCATAATTCAAGACCGTCTGCGATAACATCTGTAGTTTGGTTCCCAAATCAGAAAATAATCCAGTGTTGCATTTCAACTGCACTCCATTTAGTCAGGGTTAACATAGCCAAATAAAATAAGAAGCCAATAAAATAAAAAACATAGACCAATAATTGAGGACAACTGACTCGTTCTAGACCGTCTTTGTCGGCCTTCAGGTCCTGTAGTTCCTCCTCCACGTTGTTGCCTCTAAGCTCCATTTCTTTTCGTCTTTGCTTCTCCAAACGATACTGAGCCTGGGCCTTTTCTGCTGTCTCCTTTAACTCTAAATCAACAAAAAAGGACGCATTTAAGAAACCACCGTGTTACAAACAAAAACAAAAAAATAACTTTCAAAGTGTGCAACAGTTGCATTAACATTTATTTCTGCTCATTAACTCTTAAAATCATGAAATTATTCAAGAAAAATTAATGCAATTTTCCAGACTAGACTCAAAGGATTCCTGTAAACACAGTGAACACAAACCTTCAAGCTGTGTTTCCAGGGCAGTGATACGATGGCAGCGACTCTCGCTGTCTTGCAGAGCAGAGGTAAGTTTACCCTGCAGTTCCATTGCCTTCTGTTGGTGCGAAGTAGCTTCTAGCTGCAGCTGGGACAGACGAGCTGTAGACGAAGCCAGATCCTCGGTCAGACGAACCTAATAGAGGGAGAGAGAGCGGGAAAGGGGAGAAAAGATAATATTGGCTGTCTGAAATGAACTGTACACACAAACAGTCCAACAAAAACAGTGACAGACTGGATGAATTGTTACTGGTGGTAGTGGTGTGAGCCTGTAGAAGAAAAAGATGGTTTGTGAATGATGATTGATGGAAAAGTTAAAAAGAAAGGCAAAAAACGAAAGGAAGCCGATTAATAAGGTCACAAATGTATGATTTAAGAAGAATGATACCAGTGACAGCTGTCAGATCTGGGTCAAATAGTAGATGCACATGAGGCGGGTGATGTTTACTACATCAACATATAAGATCCTCAAGTTATATAAAACTCTTCAATCTTCATTTATCATTTGAAGGAAAGTGTTTGGGGATTTTGATTTCTACCTCTGACATTGAAATCCCAATAAATTATTTAAGTGGTTTTCCATGTCAAAAGTAACTGAAAAACTATCTGTGATATGAAAAATAGGTCCTGTTCATTTTGAGCAATTCCACGAAGAATATCATTATGAGCAATACTGATTTTTAATGCTATATTCGCTCATAACAGCACCCAAGAGATATTCTCTCAATCAGGTTTTTAATCCTAGTGGAAAGAATTTCTCTATTATCTTACAAATACTATTTGAGCACCGCCTGGTAGCTTTACAGATGGAAAACAGGCTCACCTGGCCCAAGCAAACGTCCCGAGGCAGGGCATGCTGAGAAGAGAGAGCAGTAAATGGTAGACTTCCTCAATTCAAATAACCAGGAAGGGTGCAAATACTCAGCAGAAGAGTTGTAATAAGCAGTTCAAAGCTTGAACAAACCTCTCCCAAAGAAAAGGTAAATAAAGCCATAAGATCTTAATGTCAAATTTTAGTTTGCTTAAAACGTATAACGTGTAAAAAAATACATTAAGTTTGGGCATGTACTTCATGTCTTCTTGCTTTTCTGGCATTGTAAGAACAAAAAAAATAACAAAAGAATTTCCTTTCCATGAGAACTAATAAGTAAAATGTGGGAGGGGGGTGGCTTTCTGACCACCCAAACAACAGGCAAACAGGTTGTTTTATATTCTTTTTATGTTGTCTCAGTTCTGCAGGACTTAAAAAACATCAGGGCTATGAAAATGAAATTGAAAATATAACCAGGAAGGGTGCAAAGTTGAAAATGTTTTCAACGTGACACAGCCAATGCTAGTATCCTCTGAGTAGAAGCCTGAGTTTGACATTCATCAGTGACTATCTGTGTCACATCCATCTTAAAAATGTCATTTTGTTAAAGATGTGTAAAAACACACTCCTCCCAATCACTTGAGTGAAACTGCAAGGACATTTAACGATGCAGACCTTACTGACACCATTCATCAAAGTGGGTAGCTGCTCACCTTATCTTGCTCTGCCTGCAGTAATCTTGCTTGATTCTGTTCACTGGAGGACTTGAGGGAGTCATTCCGCTGTTCCAGCAGCATGTTGCTCTGCTCCATGTACCTGTGCCACCACAGCAGGAAGACATTTGATAAAAAAAACAATAACAAATGATTAATGATGGTGGGCCCTCATTTTGACCACTAAAATATTTCCTGTAATGGTTTCCTGACACTCACCTCTGGTTCTGGTTGATGAGCTCCCCAATCTTGCGGTTTTGCTCCTCAATCCGTGAGCTTTTATCAAACACTTCCTTCTTTAAACATTCATTTTCCTGAAAAACAAATTTTGTTCCGTCCATCTCTGACCCTGCTTACATTTACAAGTCTGAGTTCATTAGAATCGTTCATAATGTGACAGCCTCTCAAAAATGCAAGACACTACTTTGCAGTGGTGTACCTGGACAATTCTTTGGATGTTGTGAACAATCATGGATGTTTCCATCGACATACTAGACATACCCATGGAGAGACTTCCCTGTCGCTGAAAGTCTTCCATCTGTGAAAAGATGTGATGTGAATCAGAATTTCATGTAACATACAGCAGGTTTATGAATATGTCCATGTTATAGAGTCCAGACCTTTGAGGACAACTGATCCACTTTATCTGCCACTTTACCAACAGCTAATCGGATCTCTGTATTGTGTTGGCGGGCCTCTGTCATCATGAATGAAGTCACATCACTGGAGCCTGGATAAAAGCACAAAAAAAGGCTCTTTTTGTTGTGGTAATTTTTCAAATATGTATGAAGTCATGAGAGGATAAAATAACAGAGACTATATTGCACTATTTTGCACAAAACAAACAAAGGATAGAACACATATTTGGTTTGAAGATTATGTGATTTCTACATAACTGAGGCATCTCACCCATGTAAGGGACAGTTTGTGTGGGGTAGACCTGGCCGACAGGCGCCATTGCAGTATGTGGGTTGGAGTAAGGCTGTGAAACAACAAGATGCACCGACATTAATCTCATTTTGCCAAGTATTGCCTCCTTTCTCTCATTTGGTAATGTGTTACTAACTTTTTGGCAACCCCACCTGAAAGGCGTGTTGAGTGTTGGTTGGCACTCCAGGCTGTGGGGGGACTGTGGTCATAACAGGAAGTAAGGCAGAAGGTGGAGCTGAGTGAAAATGAGGATGCACTGGAAGGAAAACAACAGGATTTAACACACTGAAATATGCAGTCTTCTCACATAGGACACTTAAATAATGATGTTAATTACTTGAATCACATGCTTGATTGTCATTTGGTTTTGGTGACTATAAACCAGATAACCATTGTGAGAAACAGCAGCACGTACTGAACACCATGCTGTGAACACACATTGTTACACATGTGAGCAGGTGGATGGGGGCTTACTGTGTGATGAGCTTGGAGCTGCAGAGGCAATCTGCACTGGAGAAGGAGTGGCAGGCTGATCCTTCACCCTGGACCCACTGGTGTCCTGGAGGAAAGAGTGGCAGCAACAGAATTATTATCATAGTTTAAAATATCCAGCTCATTTTGAGTTATGATCAACAACACGAGGACCCAAGATTCTCTTCCAGCAGTGTAATAAAAATAGCACTAGCACTTTTATTATGGATTAGAGATATGGTCACACATTTCAATCTAAATAACTCTCACTTCATAACACCTAAAGCTCTTTCAAGTTAAAGGGAACCATTAATGTACGTTCCTATTTGGGTAATTTGAGACCTTATGTTGCATAGAGGCCAGGCTCTGATTGATTTTCCCTTTTCTCTCTTCTCTTTTGTCTCAACTATTTAATGTGGAGTGAAGCTGAAGGTATGTTTCTAGTTCCCTATACCTGTTAATACCATGACTACAATAGTTACTCTAATCTAAAAGCATGTGTTGATGTGAGTTTTCATGCTAGGGTTAAAAACAAATGAATCATGCAGCATGAATTTGATTTCTACTGTGTGTGTTAGAAAAAAAACATTTACTAGTTCGTCTCCCACCTCAAGCTCAGAGTCACTGGATTCCGGTTGGCTGGCCACGCCGGCAAGAAAGGGCAACATAGGCTGGCCCATCTTTGCCATGCGAGAGATCAGCTTGGCTTTTGTGGCATCAGGATTCTGAAGTTAGAGAATAAATGACCCGGTTGTATTATTACAACTCCAAATCATTGGAAAATAATTTGTTGCCAAGTAATTCAGGGTGAAGAGAAGCAGTGGGATACTTACTGCCAACTGTTCACTGAGGGAGTTTGACTTTGCACGCAGTGGTGGTTCTCTGAAAAAAAGGCACGAGACAAATCAGCTTAAGTGACCTAAGAATTGGGGATAACGCTATTCACTAATTCCTAAGGTTGTATGTGTCACCCTGGTCTGCCTGGGCCTGAGGCTGTGGGCTGCACTGAGGGCTCTGGGGTCAGATTCTCCACACTGGGGGAGGGAGATGGAGCAGCGGAATCTCTGGAGCTACCACTGGCTCGGTCAGACCCGCTGTCCTTGGAAAACTTTACCTGCAGCACACAACAAACAGCTGAGAGGACGGAGAAACAAAAAAACGTAATCTGATCGAGACAAATTTCACACAAATACACACAAGGAAGTCACAGATGACACTCCCCTAAACGCCGACATGATATTTGATGTCAGAATAATCATCTTAGAGATCACAAATGTAAATATTTGTGAGTTGGTGGGGGAAGGAACAATTTTTATTACCCGTCTAAGCTCTGCCTCAAAAACAAGAACACTATTAGCTGGGACACGGTTGGGGACTCCTTTGGATCCATAGGCCAGGTTGGGTGGAATGATTATGAGACGACGGCCAGCCTTCTTCATCCCCAGCATCCCATCCTCCCATCCCTGTTCACATAGCAAGGACAACGAGGCAAATGACAATGATGAGATACAATCCTTAGAGTAATAATAACAACATTTAATTCCCCATGTGTTTATGATTCTTATCTTCCCAAATGATATCTGCTAAATTTACACTTTCTGATTTTTTATTCAAAGAAATCAATTTTTCCACCTTAGTCCATAATCCAGATGTGTGAATAAGAAGTAAGATTTCTATCACATGCACAGTGTGACCAGTTTATGCATGAAACATCAATTTGGATAGCAGTCTTTAGTTTTGGAATGACCCTATGATGCCACATTAAGGATATAAGTAAGAAATTATGTCAAATGTGGTACAGCATATCTTGATGTCCGGGCCTTCATCACAAACATTTTGACCGTTTTATACCCACTGTAAAAGCAACCTAAGCAACCTAAATTCAATTGTAAAGTAGGAGGAAAAAATACTAAGAATGGTATTCTTAAATATATTGAGTTGAAAAGTGGTTATTTGGTGCCATTAACAAAATTGTATATTATTAAGAAACTTACTTTTATTACTTTTCCTGCTCCAATCTTCAGTCGCAGCAGTTTGTCTTTGTTTTGGTTGGAATCAAACATCTGAAATGAAATTTGACATTCAATGAGATGTATAGAGAAAAACTATACAAAACTTGGTGACAAAATATTAAGAAAATTACAAAATAGTTACCTGTCCAATAGCGTGGTTCTGCAGGAGCCAGCCTGTGTACACCATCTCCACAGAGTCTCCATTGTCTACTGCCTGTCCCTCCCCAAGACTCAGGTCCTGAACCACCACAGTATCTAAGGAGGGGGCACTGTTTGCTTTTGCCAAACATACCTGATGGACAATAAATGAAAGTGATCATAGTCAGTATTTAGTGAAAACGTTTAGCCAATGTACGTATCAATAGTAGAAATAGACCAATTCTGATATGGTGCTTCTGGATGGAAGGGGTTCATAACAGCCAATTTGTCAATGTGCAACGACAGCAACCTCCATGTCTCCATGACTGTATGAAGCAGACAGCCAAACACCCATTTTTACATTTTATTTTTGAAACTACCAAAATAAAAACAATCGCAAAGGCTTTAAATTCTTGTGTTTATCTGCTCTCACTCATTCTATGAGCTATGATCCTCTGCTGATATTGTGTTTCATTTGAACAGATCAAAAACTTAGATCAGCTTGGAATAAATGAGTTGATTAGTCTCCAATGTTGACCAGTTTCAGTAATAAAAAGTACCAAAATATTTAGAAATGCTTGTGAAACCATACTTTTAACATAATCAAAATGCAGTGAAACAATGATTTTACATGGATCAAAACGAACAAACTGTTGTACAAAAGAGATGTCAATTGTCCTGCAAGTGTAGTTTTATCTAAAGTTTTGATATTTTCTGTTTAGTGAGTTAATCAGAAAATGCTGTTATCTTCAGAGAGAGAAGGTACTCTATCCTTATTTTATTGTAAAATATCAAAAACCCACTCCATTGAGCACACATAGGTGTTAACAAATATGCAAACATTTACAACTTCCTCTTTCTGCGTTGGACACAATACCTCTTTGCAAAAATCTGTTGATGCTTTCTCCGATTCAAACATTAACGACCAGTTCTGTCTCTGGTCATCATAAAAAGTGCAGTAATTGTTCAGCTGTACCTGTGTGACACAGAAAGTACAAACATGTGGTCTCTTAAGAACAGAGAAAGGATAAGACAGGAAACACACACAAACAAGTCTCATACATAAATAGTAAAAGTGTTTGGCAATATGGTCTTGTTGTTGGGAGAACAACAAGTGTGAACTATCTCACATCTATATATGTCTAGTGCCTGGTTGAAAGAAATAATGTCAAGTTTTTACTATCATCAAAACTATTATTCAAATGTAAAGTACGTACAGTACACAGGTAAAGACCAATGTTACTAATGACAACATAATTCTACACGGTACTTGGTCATAGATATAGTCATAGATTTACATATATTTAGATGTTAAAATGTATCCAAAATTTAATTTGCTATATGTACTGTTGGAATGTATTATGCAATTTAATTTAGGCTTATTTAGGCCATGTATAGCGACAAAATTGGGAAATATGAAAAAACAAATATTATTACTCATACTATTCTGTTTATTTCACAAAGAGCTTATTTCATAGTTTATCACTATCATATTTTCATAAAGAATATCAGACTTCAGTGTGACAGGTGACAATCCTCTAATGAATGAGTACATCAGCATATCTTCATGAGCATTAACATTATCTACTCACTGTGAAAGCAAAGCCAACATGAATTTTGGCAGACGTCACTGGTTTCTGTTGGCTCAAGTATAGAAGTACCTTGTACTGTAATAGAGAAGAATTTGTTATTTAATATTATTATACTATTATTTATTATAATATTATTCAATAAAACTCCAACCTCTTTTGTTGTGTGGTTGCCCAGTACAGCCGCACCCAGCTTTCCTTGCTTTACATATTGTCCATTTAGACTGTACGTAAGAGAAAATGTCAGAAAAGTGAATGCTGCTATAAAACGAAACATTTTTTTATTGGTCAAATGATAACTTAGTGCCCCAGAATTTATCTAGTTGGATAAACAGTATCTAATTCAGGAATGAATCCTGAAACATTTCAAATTTGAAAAACTACTTTCTGTGGAGTTTTATTATGCTGCAGCTCACCAGAAGGCAAGGACTTATAAATCATTTTTACTTGCAATCAAACTTTCTGACATACAATTACAGTCAAATTCTAATTTGTTTAAAATCAAGATACGTACTATCTAAAGGCTTGCACTGCGGTGGCAAACAACACTGCTGGAGCTCCAGGTGCAGGGGTTGATTTCTGTGTAGGCGGGACTAGAAACAGGCAAAGGGTATATTGAGTTATGTGTCTATGCTGAACAAACTTAATCCAATGCCATATTTGTAACAACTATCTCACCTGGGTTTGATGTCTTCCTAGGCTGCTTTGGTGCTGTGTACTGGAACGACTCATTGCCCTGTGTGGTTTCTTGGTCCAGTCCAAACAAGCAGGCCAACTTGGCTCTGGAAAGACACACAACTTAGAAAGGCATCCATCTCTACACATGGAGATAAATGATGGTTTATTTACCGTGAAATCTTGATATCTAAACAACTATATGATCATCACTGTGGAATGTTGCACTCTGTGGTTAAACAGACTAAGAATATCTTGCTGTCTGATGCAGTTCTTGAGCATGAAAGCCTATTTCCACTCACAAAGCTAAAGTTGTCCAATAAGGGTGGTAGAAAAAATTATCAATTTTGTTAAAAATTGTGATTTTTGAGACGAGCAAAGTGTGAATTGTTGCACAAGTTAGGTCATAGATTTTTAAAGTTGCACATTAACAAGTTTTGGGACTAAATATTTTGTGCCTGGGCAGATTTTGTTGAAAGACAGCATCTAGCAAGAAGTCAATGAGAGCAGCACACATAAACTCAGTCCAGACTCACTTTTGATTTACAATGTAAATGGAAAACTTAATATGAAAACACTGTCATTGTAATGGTAATTATGTAATGGTAATTAAAATAAAAACAGCTTAATATGCATCGAAGAGCTAAAGTAGCTGCTTGCAACACTTGGACACTTCCTATGTTGTGTTTTCTATAACACAACAATAGAACAGACTTAACGTCAAATCAATGTTGCAACTGTAAATAAGAAAAGAAGAAGCTACCGATCATAATCTCACACACACCCATAATCCTCTTTTACAAAACACATGATGAAACACGCAATACTAGGCCAAAATGTCTGCAAATTCTCCACAATTCCAAAACAAGACATTTCATTTAATCCCAGGACAACGTCAAAGCGGACTTGTACAGACCCCTGGACCTCCTTCCACAGGTAATCATTAGCATCGCCCAGCACAGTTGTGTTGAAAGCCTTGACGCCCTCATCTCCGACAGCAAGGAACTGAGATGAGGAGGGGCAGTCTGTTTGCATGTGGTACGAAAAAAATCCTTCTAGTGTACGTTCCAAATTTCCTGCCCTCTGATGCGGTCACACCTCCATAGCAGATTTAACAGCATTGTAGGAGAAGCAGAAGGTGTGGAGGTTCAGTTCAGTGCTGCTTCTCTACTGAGCAGAGATGATCTAAGGCAGAGGCCTTCACCTTACTCCTCTAACAAGCAGCATGTGAGAAGAATTAGCCGCCATAACACTCCTCCCTCCTTTCATTATTTGCTCAGACACCACACAGGCTTCTTATTCGACCAGCTCGCACAGCATTGCTATGACATGGCACAATACCGAAGACAGTCTGAGAATGCAGCATAGCTTTATCTGAACGCTCATAACCGGGCGGAGAGATATAGATCAACAGAGGGGTCATAGCAATTTGTGAACAGCCAGGAATGAGGGCTGGACGATATGGAGAAAATGTGTAATGAGCAATAACTTTTCGGACGATGTGATGATGAGAGAAGTGATGCGATTAATCTGAGATTAAGGCGTGCAAAATCTAATCGGCTCCAATTCTACATGCTGCAAGTATACAGCACAAGATGAGACTGTTGATAGTACAAACAAAGTGGGTCAAGATAAAATATACAAGATAATTTTCTCCCGGGCTGTAGCTATGACTCTGAAATTCCATACACCAAATCACACACAGAGTTGCATTTCATTTTTATCTTTCAGCTTTGATGCGTTAACCGCAGACATAGTTAAAATAAACGAAAAAAGAAACGAGTGTGTCAGCAAACATTCACGTTACTTCCTTCCACAGCATGCTCACACTATTATTACCCTCAATCACTTTATCAATTTCATTCATTTTGTTGCAGCCTATTGCCTTGCAACTTATCACAATAAAAATAAAAATGCGATTGGCCAATAGTCTCAGAACTGTTTCAGTCACTGTAAACAATGGCAGTGAGTAGTTAGAGATAAGATAGGATTCCAAATGTGGGTGATGTGCCACTAGGTGGTTCTGCATGGAACATGCCAGAGTTTATATTAGACAGGAAATTAACTTTGTCATGTCACAAAACATCATTGGTTTGCAGCAAAGCCGGATGGTGACGTGTCTCAAATATGAATGTGAAATATCACTTAGTGTGCAGGCTTGGATATTCCAGAGAGCAGTGAAAGGCTTCATTCATGGAAACTGTTAGGCCACCATAAATAGACAAGGGTGTAAAAGGCACATGATGGCAAGCAGATTAGACCAGAAATGCAGTCAATGTGAAGCATGTCAACTACATAAATTGTCACTTCATGGCATCCCCAGTGAAGTGGAGTTGTTGTTTCAGTTCTCAATGACACGATAACACCAATTTACCAGAGGTCAGTGATGAAATAAGACAGCCATTAGCTTTCTATTAATGTTCCTCACACTCACTACTTTAGAAAGCTGGCAACTCTGCCATTGTGTGATTTGTTATTTTTAAACTACTACAACACAAAGCATGCAGGATTTCTGGAATATTTGATGTCATTCTCCTCTTTGGTACAGATATCATCTAAAACTTAATATGACTAATGTGAAATCTCTCATATTTTACTGTCATATAATAAACACAAAATATTTATGGTGAATTAAAAAAGGCTATTTCCTGCCACCAATAATCAGAATCACATTGGTACCAACTACATTTTATTATTCAGTTATACCGTATTAATTTGTAATTTATTTACAAATTTTACGATAGTACACGAGAACAGTTAGCTATTGTTAGCTCTTTGGCTAAGTGCTAGCAAGCCAAACTTAGCTAGCAGGCTAAGAGCATTTTAGCTGGATAGAAACAAACAAACTCACCCTCCGGTCGGAGACAGGAAATCCCCATCTTCGTCGTCGGCGCCGAACATTGTAAAGGGTAGACAACTCTGTGTGAGATATAAAACTTATGCAGGAATACTTGACTTTATGATTGAAGTATAATT
This sequence comes from Brotula barbata, assembly GCA_900303265.1. Lineage (NCBI taxonomy): Eukaryota > Metazoa > Chordata > Actinopteri > Ophidiiformes > Ophidiidae > Brotula > Brotula barbata. The sequence continues at coordinate 5,715 of OMNV01000215.1, read as the reverse complement.
TCCCCTTTCATGTCTCTTCCTGTTACTCACTCAATCAGCTGACTTTCCACCTGATTCCAATTCAATTTGCCCTTGCGGACACTAGAGGGCGCCACACACTTGTACTTCATATAGATTCGAGCAACCGTGTTTCTCCAAATCAAGGGATTTTCCTTTAGGCAATAAAGTAGGACAAACTTAGGTCAGTAAGGTCAAATGTTATCACAATGAAATCTATGCTCACAAGTAGTGTTATATCTTTTCATTACTTTTACTTTCTTTGTTAGAGGAGGAAAGTTGCACCAAGCTGTACAAGGGGAGAGGAGATCTCTTTGCAAAATAAACTGGTGTTTTCTTCTTTAATATGATTTCTATGGAGTGGTTTGCCCTTTTGTAACCATTATCTCATTGGAAAATTCAACCTTTCTTCATTCATTTATACATAATAAATGGTGTAGCTTCGAGGTAAAGTGGTAATTTATAATATCCATTTCAGTCGCGGGTCTACTCTTGCTTTGCCAGATGTTTTGTCAAAAGAATTGGAGCTCATCTATATAATGATACAGGAAGTTAAGGCGCAATCTTAACACAAAATGTCCATGATTATAAATGGTTGATACTACAAAAACAGACAAGCTATCACGGCATCCTTCATCATGCTGAGAATAGACTTTACCACCAGCCTTTCTCAATGTTTATGTAAGTAAGTTTGATTCTCATGTCCTCCCTCTTTGCCAAGTTCATTAAAAGAGTTGTCCTCAAATAGCATTTTTCAATAGATTTAATAAAAAGAATATGTTGTGTGACATGAACTTTTGCATTTTTTAGGAATGCATTTCCTGTGATTGATGACGGCGTTTTGCATATTGTGGTGATGTTACATTAAGCTGCTCCCAGTGATGCTACAACAAAAGGAAAAATGTCAGAAAATTAAAGGCTGCCGCAAAAAAAAATCTATTTTTTCAATCATACGATCAATTAATGTGTCGTAATTTGTTTATTCTGATGAATTCTACATCCCTCACTGCTCCCCGCTAGTCTCACGCACACTCACACACATACACACACACACAGGACGATTAAATATAATCCATTTGCTTTACTCTCTTTCAGTATTTACACATGGTCATTTTACAGCAATATTACTTTATGGCATCAAATCCTTTTTACTTATCAAAAATATACAAAAATAAAGTTCCATCTGTTTCTCCCTATGTCACAGTTCTCCTCAGTCCGTTTTTTTCTTCGCTGCGTGTTAGGAAGAGGTATGTGATTTCCTGTTCCGCTTTGCTCGACGTGTGGCCGGAAATCGGATGAACTCAAAGTGTTTGCTTTGGTCCGTGTTGGGGAAGGGAGGTGGGCCTTTGTGTAGCCTCTTGATGAAATGGACCTCTCTCTGGTTCTCCCTCGTCCTGGAGGCTTTGATGGGCCTCCCTTTCCTGGTGAAAGCCACATACCAGCCCTCATACTTGGCATTCTGGAAGGCTGTGTAATTGTTCTCCAGCACTATCTCTGTGAAGATACAATCCCTGCTCCGGCCATTGGGCTGTGCGTGGAAGACAAGAGAGAGAAAAGGGTGTCTTATTTTGAAACTGGCACACAGGGCATACAGGTGTTTATATTTGTAACTTATACACATCAACATGATCACTGGGTTTCAACCTCAAACAGAAGACAGGGTGATGGTGTTTTGTTACATTTATCCACACGTCGTCTGTCTGACTGACAGGATTGCCTGGATTTTGACTTGTGGCATTTTGTTTAACTTCCTCTGCAGCTTTTCACAAATGTTATGATTGTATTTTCTCCTATGTTATATACAATATACCTGACTTGTGTTTTGCTTACGTGGTTTCTTCCTGGTACCTGTTCAACATGTAAAATCTATGTAACCTGCAAGTAATATGACATCATCCTTCCCGGAGCATGTTTGCTATTTTAATAATGCCTCGTCCTGAAGCGAGACACGTGTGTGTTTTTGAATGTGTGCATTCGTTGTGACTCTTGTATCTCAGGTCTACAAAAGACAAGGCGTCCGTGGCAATGAAAGCCTTTTTCAAAATGGACTCTTTATCATCGGCAGACACGAACACGGCCACAGTTTCAACACTTCTCAGACATGACGAGGAATGGATTTATGACTTGTCAGGGCTGCCAGATATGTGAATACATCTTTTCCACTTCCATGAAGGAAGTGGGGAGTTGACTTATGACCAAACATGCTAGCAGCGTACACGGGGAGGGTGCTTTCCCCCGTCGCTGTCGGCTGCCGACCAATAGGACCGAGCAGGTTTCACTCAGTCCTATATGAGGATCTTGGTTTTTCCAGCAGATCATGTCCTGGGAGGAATGACGAGCCCTGAGACTACAGTGACAATAGACACAGACGCACACTTTTGACTAAGATATCAAGCCAAGCGGATGCTCGATCTCAGAGGGTGAAGCCACGCCCACTGAAGAAGCCCATGGAAACTGGTTACTCATGAAGCAGACTTTTATTTTTTCTTTCTGTTTGTGCTCCTGTAGCTTTTGTCCCAATATTGATTTAATATCATGATAAATATTTTAAGTTTTGTAGTTGATAGTAGAGAATTTGATCCACCGATCAATCCGACTTGGTTTTAAATGATCTGTGTATATAAACTTGTTTGTCATACTAGTCTATGCAAATTTCAAAACATGTTCCTTCGCAGCGCCTTAAGTTTCAGTCATATTGTTTATTCCTTCTTGCCAACCGTGGAATTTAACCGCAGTCAACATTACCACATGATTATGATTAAGGTTTGTACGTCACCACAGCACCACCACGATACCCACACCGGAACCAACGGTTCAACACCTAATGAATAATAAAGAAAAGCAGGAATTCAAATCACACCTTTCCAACAAGTTTCCCCTTCCGGTTCATGCATAGGTATCGCCCACTTTCTGCACCTCGTATCCTCACTCGACTGCCAAAGGTGTCCGTCTCTACAAAGAGGCGAGCTGCAAAACAGAGAGAGGGTCATCAAAGAGCTGATCTGACCAGTTTTTTTTGGAAACAAAAGACAACGTTGCCAAGGTTGAGTCAATGCAGCATTTCAAGCGTCCCACGGACGTCTAACAGCTTATAATGTACAGTGTAGCGTACAAAATCCATACCTGAGGAGCAAATATTCCCCTGTGGGTCAGATCTGATTAAAGAATGGGAAATATTTATCAATAAACTGAACCTTCTAGTATGAAATGTCAGGTCAGGAATGATTAAAGAGAGAGTGTTTTTCAGCATTAAGGAGCTGCTCTGCCTGTAGAATATACAAACCCAATTGAATTTGTCCTGATTGCCCTGATAGCTAATTATAGTCGTTGGGCATTACAGCAGCTATGTGTATTGGAGACGCAGAGACAAAGGACGTGGCCTAATCAGCCACTAATTCGCCAGACGATGGCTTCATGGATACAGCGGGGAAGCTGAATTAACATATAAGCATGAAAACACCTCACAGAGGGGGAACTAACAGCCTGGAGGTGAAACTTCTGGATGTCCCTGGGGCCATGTGACGGGGCCACAAAACACTCACAGGACCCCCAAAATAGAATAGCATTAGAGCAACAGTTTCTATCAGCTACATAGTCAGCCTAACAGATTTTTAACCAACATTTTAACCAGTCTGGGAGTGTTTACATTGAGGCTCACAATTTGTAATATTTGTGCAGAAATCACAATTAACTTTCCACTGAATGGTCAACTGCAAAAACCATTTTGTCTGTGATTGTTTTTCAGTATAAACCTCCAAAATAACATTTAAACCAGAATGGGATTTTAAAATTCTTCATCAGGACAAAAATGAAGTAAGCCAGACACACACACACACATCAACGAGATTGGTGTTAATTCTTCAATACAATGATACCAATACTATATACTAATTACTATTTATATATGTTATGCATATATTTATATATATTTTGCTGAAGATG
>OMNV01000212.1:0-30403 GCA_900303265.1 Brotula barbata | reverse complement strand
TATTACTCCTGGATTAGCCGATAAGAGCTGGCCTGGTTAAATTCTATAATAGTTTGCATAATTGGTATCAGAGCGCCACATGAGCGAGACCCAGATTTCTCCCTTCTCCTTCTCTGTTCGGAAGAAAAAGCCACAAAGGTTCAAATGCAGGATAACCAAACAACCCAGAGCCACTCGGCTCTACAGCATAAGAACACTCCAGGCCCGAGGCTGATAACAATGAGCCTCATTTCCATTGAGATTAGCTCACGTAAAAGGTATTACAACAGCGTTAAACAGGCTTTCCCCCTTTCAAATCACGCACATGCGCAAAATATTTATAAACACAAAGGCTGTCCAATACTCAGACAGATGTCCACATCATTCTCCCGGCTTGGAATTGTGCAGCATTCATGCCTTGGGATCTTGAATATAACTGGCAAACATGAACTTTTGTTCTATGTAAAATTTTATTGGACCACCACTCAGATGGGCTTGTAGCAACCAAATGGTTAAAAACCAAAGAGCCATAGTTCTACAATGACAATCATACACAAACGACTATTTTAGGGAACGATCGTCTTTGGAATCCATCAGATTAACACAGCATAAGCCACATGGTACCCTACATTATAGACTATATCTATATCTATATCTTTCAATCTGTCAATAATCTGAGCAGTTATTGGCTATTTCAGTGTGCAAAACTGAAGTTAGTTGGAAATCCAAATAAATGATATTTGAAGAGTTTGCCAACATAACTCTGTCTGTATTGAAATACTAAAAATACCTAAAATAATCAGTAAAGTCTATTTTTTACACCATTGTGCAGTCGAGGTTATATCAATCTAATTGACGTAGGGAGAAAATAAGAAAATAAATAATATGTGACTTGACTAAGAACGCACAATAGAAACATTTCCTAAAATGAATAAATACAAATTAATGCATCAGTTTGGAACTCAAAGGCAAAACTTAAGATTTATTGATCCTGTATATGCTTAAGAACCCTTTCATCCATAATGCCTGCTAGTAAACTCTTCATTCATTCATCCCTGCAGTCTAATAGTTGATGTCAGTTACACAAAGAAACACTACATTCACTTACAATAACCACACGTGGCGATATGAGTCAATCATTCCTACAGCGGCATTCAACATCTAATGTTACAGTGATAAATGGTTTGGATTTGAAAGACAGCCCTGCACTTATACGCTCAGATTCCTACTTCTTGGAATCTGAGCGTATAAATGATTAATTTTGTCAACAGCAGTTACATAATCTAGTATGACACATTGGTCAATATGCAGTTTACAGTTTGACAAACAATAAATCATTTATTTCGCTGTCCGTACATGCTTTTTCTGTGGGTTTTTCCCTCAGGAAAGTGAACTGATCAGACGACTGGTGGTTGAAAAAATGCAATATATCCACGTTATGTATATTAAACGTAAATTGAATACATCGTTGGTGATTTGACAATATCTGGCGTTTTTTTTCCCGTTGATGTATTCTTTTATCTGCACATTTTTCTATATTTGTGAGGAATATACCATTCAAATGGAATGCACAGTAATTCCCGGGAATGCTTGGAAAAGATGTTGCACTCCTGGGTCTGAAACTGCTGATACTGACCTATGAAATAAGAAATTGCTCCATTAATCCAAAGCTGCACAATTAAATCTTATCTTAGTACGGAACCTTGTCGGGAGTAAAAAACCCCTGGACTCACACAAATCTGCCCTTGCACACAGCCAGTGCCAAGGTAAAAGAAACACTCTGCATGAGGTAAAGTCTGCCCAGTGCCAAGGTAACATTAAAGGGTAAACACACCCTTATCTTATCCCAGAATGCACACTGAGACGCGCTCAAATAACTGCAGATATGCTGTACACTGCGTTTGGAAAACCTTGACTTCAAAAGATAACAGATGGCAAAAGAGGGAGCTTCGTTTTAAAAGTAGATATATTCCATTTAACAACAAACAATGATTTCAAACTCATTTTGACATCTGCAAATCAACTCAAATTTAAAATCTTAGTAGTGCAACTTCATCATTTCATACCAAATGATTGAATTTAAAAAGTACTTTCAATGTTTAATCTTAAATTCAATGACATTTTGGTTAACCCGTAAAAAACTTTGGCATTATTGGCAATTAAATCCACATTAAGCTTCTGGGTTATTCTACAGATTTTCAATAAATTTAATGAGAACTGAGAAACTTGATAATTGAGAACACCATGCAGAAAAGGCAGAAAAAAATGTCATGATGTCTAGATTTATGGTTTTTAAAAACCCAAACATTTCCCCAATTTTTAAAATTTACCTTAAAATCATTCCCTTAAACTAATTAATTTATGCAGAGTTCTCCAGAATGGATCCTAATACTTTTGATCTTCAGAAACTCCGAGCATTACATTAGAATATAAACTAAAATCCAGTGTTTATGAGGATAGAGTTGGAGTTTTGTCCTTGAGAGTAATGGAAAAAAAGCTTTAATCTTGCATCAAAACTTTAGTGAGAAACTGACATTCAGTTTGTGTTAAAGTTGTAAATCAATTGAGATGAAACAGGAAACACATCCTTGGTAAGGCTTCATGCTAAAGAGTCTATTTTAGTTTTGCAGCTTTTGTTATACCTTGGTTGTACTTTATTTACCAAACATGAAACTGCAAATTATGAAAGCTCACTAAGGAATGCACTTCATAAACTTAAACGCTCAAAAATAATCTTCCGGAAGAACCCCCCCCTTTCTCCCTCTCTCTCTCTCTCTCTCTCTCTCTCTCTCTCTCTCTGTCTCTGTCTCTCACCTAACCCTGTCCTCTGGCTGTTTAGTGTACTGTTACACTGTTAGGGGTCACAGAATCCTTGAACTCGTTAGAAAATGTAGATAAAATGTTTCCCGGGATGTAACTTCACGATAATCTCTTCCCCCTAGCATCACAGGAACATCACAATGTTGTCAGAAGGAGCTCTTTGATCTCTGGACTAAAAAATGCCACCAGCTGGCTGCTTTCCTCTTTAAGACAGATAAAGTTGCATTAAGTGGAATCTGGCAGTGTATATCATTAATTTGAAGTCATGACTGAGCACCATTGTGTAGACAAAATAAAGACTGCTCAGCCTGGTCGTCCTGTCCCCTCCCCAGTGACCTCAGAGGCCCAGCCCTTAACCTTCCACCCTGAAGCTCCGTCCCACTCCCCCTTCATCCTATTAAAATGAAAAGACCAATTAGACAGATTTCAAAAGACGGTAGACTGCCTGTAATGACATACGACATCTCTTAGCAGATAAATAAGGTGATTACTATGGGTGCATGGGGGAAATTGCTAAGCAACCAAGTCATTGACATTATCCCTGCAGGATGAGCAGAAAGGATGGCCCCCTGTCATTTTTTCCAAGTCATTGTGCATCATCCTATCTCTCGGTCTCTTCCCCGTAGACTGATGCACATAATAGACACGGCGTGCATACAGTAACTATCCAAGAATGTGAGTCTGCACGGATGACACGGTGGAAAAACACACAACCTCAATCAGTCCTTAAACCACAGCGAATAATAATGGTGCCAGAAACAGGAAAAGGTCATTCTCATGTTAATTCAGTAGCCCTTGAGACTGAGTGAGACTGTGGAAACTTCAACAATATATCAGAGCTTAGCTTTGCTTCTGAGGACGCATAGGGGAACAAATCCCTTCTCATCAGAGTTACTGCTGCAGCACGATGTGAGATCAGAGGGAAACCCCAGGGATACCTACACATCCACTGTTCATAATAACACCCAATTTACAGGCCCCTCAAACACGCTCGGGCGCAAGGACGGCACATAAACCAATAATCCCAAAATAAATGACGGTGACAAACAGCGGCACAGAATAACTACGACCCGGCCGTTCCTTTTATAAAACAAGTAAACAGCAGGAAAATGTGATCGAGCAGCAACAACTGTAGCTTGAAAGAACAGGAAACAGAGACAAATGGATCCAATTTACAAGCAGTTAAGCTTATTTTTCATTAAGGACATCAAAGGCCACGCTGTTTAGAACTAGGGTCCGGCCGTAAAGGTATAAAGAACAGACAGATGATATGAAATGTAACTAAACTGCATGAGAAATGAGGACAGGAGTGATGTCTATCCCTGATTGATCCCTTTTGGTCAGGGAAGCAGAGCTATAGGAGGACTATAAATTGCAGTCTTTTCTTCTCTGCCCCCGGGTGGAAAGCTGTGACATCTCATCTTTGTGAGCAATAAAGGATCTGGCCCAAACAGGAAGGCATCCAGGATAGAATTTCACACCTGGCCAATAATCTATAAGGCCCTCTGCTGCGGCTAACCTTCAACCTCAGCTGCCACCGGTGCAGTGAGGTGCGATGATCCCACCTCCGGCTCCAGACAATAGAGCTGGGAGCCTTCAGAGGCAGCTCTGAATGACCGATAATATACTTCAAAGCACTTCCTGTATCCACCGAGACTGCATGGATCACAAAACCATTATCCACATGAACGCAGGCAGATGACACTCAACAGTTTCCAGATAAAACCTTCTGTTACGCATGTTTTTTTGTTTTTTCTTGGCGTAATAAACCATCATAAAACAGCGATGTACCCATACAGTATTACATTTCTATAAATCTGTTATTTCCAACGGCTTTCGGATAGTGATCTAGCACTTGGTGTTGTAAATAGTGCAGACAAACAGCAGTTTTAACAGTTGAGGCACTCAGCCCATCTAAATACACATTAGCCTGAAGCAGCAGGACGCTGATGTGTTGTAAGGGCGAGACGCTCCTATCCATTAGTGCGCACTGGGCATCTTTCTCCAGTGTGGACCAATCAATTCAGGTTCAACCGTCATTAATTTAAACCCATTTTACCCACAAACCCAAATAACGTACTTACAGAAGTCAGGGCTATCATTAAAAGGCAATTCAGCTGCTGGATCTGTAAAGTAAATACGGGATTTGTTCACCGCGCTGTGTAATAATGTAAATAAGACCATAAAGGATATCTTACAGAGTTTTATCTTATCATAAGGCTTGTTTATCTTTGGTTCGCCACGGCTGATTGGTTGTTCTCCGGGTCGGAAGGCGTATTTCCACTGCAAGAGAAATCTCTGATTTCGCGATGAGCGCTGGGAAAGTCTGTAGAAAAATCCATGGATGAGGTTGACTCCATCAGCTGTCCCTCGTCATGTTCAGAAGACTTCGATTAAAGGCAATTTCACCGATTGTGTCTTTGCGTAAAGCCGCCTGTGTCTCATCTCGGCAGCGAACCGAGCAGCGTCTATATTCTCCACAGAGTGATGTCGGAATAAAAATGAGTCCTCAGTTCAGTTAAAACCGGCTTCTGACCAATCAATCAAGAGGATATTTGCATATTCCCACGGCTCGGCCAATCAGATGGCGGGGAAGGCGGCATTTGTGGTGACGTCAAACCCGTCAAAGTAAGCACGTTGCTGTTTCGCGGAAACATTTAAAGGACAAGTGCGTCTAATATCGCCACTCGAATCGGCGTGAAAGTACGGGGAAACGTGTTGGAAAATAGTTTTATAGTTAACATGATAATCACAAATCAAAACAAGAAACGAGCAAACAAACTAACAAAGAAAATACGATTTTTTTGCTCATGGAATTTGGAACGCTTACTTTCCTGCTACAAGACCCAACACAATACACAATCCCACAAAATGATAAATCTCTGTGAGGACTAGCAACACAAAGTAGATTTGAAAGTTTTATCAATGATGGCTGTACATTGTTATTTCATATTTCTGGTTTTTAACACTGGTAAATGCATTGGTACCTCATGACTCTAAAGGATTATGGACACATTCAATGGGACACACAGAAACCCATTAATTATTGACTATATCACATAGGCATAGAACTCATAAAAAAATCATAAAATCCAATACAGTAGCCCTTCTTTTTAGCAAAAATGTTTTGAATTTTGCTTCTATTTTTTGTAGTTGTGTTGGGTATCACTTCCAAAAAACAAACAAAAAAACCCCAAAACATTTTGAATATGCCCCTGAGGGATCACCTCTGAGTCTGAGAGGTTAAAATTCTATTCACACAATGCAGGTCAACAACTTATGAGGAACCTAAAAGTAGTACAAATATTGTGTGCGAAAAAGCTGAGATAAGTCATAATTTTCATCAATCTCAGTTTTAAAGAAAACAAAATTCGGTAATGCAAAAGCCTGAATGTTCAAACACAAACTGTCCAATGCCCAATTTTGTTCCATCTTGGCTCTTAAAAGCTCACAGTCCTTCTTGCGTATTTCTCAAGCCCATCAGCATTGCTAAGTTAGCCATTGGACATCATTAAAAGACCCTCCACTCCCACACACGTGTTTTCAGTTATTGTGGCTGATTAGACCACTTTGCAGATCGTTCTTGTGCGGAGGCATGCTGGGAGCCTGGTGTGCTCATAAAACTCCAAGAATAATCATAAAGGTTTAATTTATCCTGTCATAACAGGTGCAATAACCCTAAAAGAGGAACCAGGGATGTCTCATTCAAGCAAGGTCTGTATTGTCCAGCAGTCTGGAAAATAAGTCTAAAATAGGTCAAAATAATTGAAAACAGGCACCCTGGTGGTTCACCTGCTAGAGCCCATGCTAGATACCGCAGCGGCGTGGTTCGATTCCGACCTGTGCCATTTGCTGCATGTCATCCCCTATCTTTGCTCTGTCCTTTCCTGTCTTTCTCACTACTGTACCTGTCATCATAAAAGCAGAAATGGCAAAAAAAATCATGAAAACATCTGTGCGGATGTGAGCATTTTTATGTTATTTGTTACATCTATGCCCCATGACAAATAAAAGACTAATGCAGAACAGAGAAAACATTTGAATGCAAATGTCAAAGCAGATTCCTCCATTTGTCTTATCCATTCATCTATCATCCCTTTTTTCCTGTTCATTCCCTTTATATTTGTTTCCTTGGATGTTGACTGAAAGCTTTTCCATAAATAAACATGCCTCTCCTTGCCTTACTGATAGGGCCAACACCTACAGAACTGTAATTCAATTTCATACTAGTTCATCCAGTTTCCAGACCATTATGGAATTGTAGCATGTGATGCTGGGAGTTTGCTCTCCATGTTCAACACCACATTGTGCTGTTAAATTGTATAAACTTTTCTCACGACACACATTTTGACTTGTCATAGCAGGAAAACCACAGGTGTAACGCTATTATTGAAGCTTCAGTGTAATTTAGGTGTGCCTAAAGCTGACCTATCATGCACAATACCATGGCTCAGGCAGTGGCACACCTGACAGTTAATCATCTATTATTTATGCTATTAGATATAACTGTGTTTGACATGGCAAAATGTCCACCCTTAGAAACGTGTATACAGTTTGTTTCCCAAGGTTGGGAGCCACAGGCAGGATTGTTTAAGTAAGAGCGTTTGTCAATAGAATAGACTACTGTCTTACATGTCCACCTTAAAGGCACCACATATGTGAAAATGCCCGATTCAGAAGACAATATAAGGTTGACTCTAATAATAGTTCCATATGGCTGCAAAATGGACCTAATGGCATCACAGAATGGGGTATCTGCCTTAAAGGGAGAAGGAAATGTACCTGTGTGTGTGAATGTGCACGAGTGTCTGTCTACTCTCTGTCCCATTCAATGCGTCTGCATATGCTGTCACACACAAATGACTCCATTTCCATCTTAGGGTTGATAGGGTGAAACAGCTGCATTCACCTCTGCTCTTAGCTTTCGCTTCCCTTGCGTCACCTGTGACCTCGCATCTTATTTCATCAAACTGAAACGCGCTGACACACTCAAATGTGTTTTCACTCTGGAACGCTTAATTATGCATTTCACATTCCACGCATCTTGAAAATGACATGAAAAATGATGCAGAATCAACTTTTCAGAGCAGGAACCTATACCACACTCACTCAAAGCTAAACCTTGATTAGCTCCATGTGAACGACAGCTGTTCCACATTTGCTGAGAGAGACAGTTACCATAGGTGCACACCAAGCAAAGTGACTTTGAGCAGACATAGTCTCACCCATTATTGCTGCGAGAAAGAATATTGAATTGTTTCTTGACAGCTCCCCGAGTGTCATTCTTCAGTATGAATGAGGCCTGCAGATGGCAAATGAGGTTTCCATGCCAACAGATGTCCTTATATTGAACACTGAAGACATAGATGGGGAAATGTTCTCTAGTTAATCATGGGTTGTTGTAATAGCGATACCCCAAAATAAATGGGAATCCACTTTCCTCGTGTGCCGATGGAACATATTAAGCCAATATAAAACGGATCAATCCACCTGTGTCCAAGCACATAATGGCATGTCAAGAATCTACGTGTAGTAATTGTTCAGGTTGTAAAAGCAGCACATAGAAAATCAGAGCCAAATCCATTTAGAGTGCAAGTGTATGTCTTGCTGCGAGAGACAAAATTGTACATTACATAGTACATTACCCTCTATTATAAAGTAATCGTAGAGTAGTTCTACATATCCCTCTACCATTTTCTTGCTATAAATTGAAGATTGCATCGGGTGATTCAAAGCATATACTTCACTCCATACAGCATGTGTGTTAAGGTCTCCGATTAACCAGTTTAAACAATACTGGCATGGATGTAAATGATGGTCCGTAGCAGAAACTGCCCAACATTTTTGCATGTTTATTTGTAAGTACTTTTGTCTGTTGTATATTGAGTGTATTGACCTTTTATTAATGATATAATGACGCAATCCAAAGTCAAGAGCGAAACATCAATTTCATACAGTCATATTGTGGGCTTTGGACGTAACTATTGTTTAAGCTGTATATAGGATGTCTGTGAGAGGAATATAAATGTTAACCTCGTGTTGACTACGACAAATGAAAGTCTACATCACGTAACCAGAAAAAGACATCTTGTCTCTTCAAATTAAGATTCGAAAGGACTTGAATGTTTTCTGTTTGTTAGGGGGTTTTTTTGCCTACTTTTTATCCAAATTATCATTCTGCTTTATATGATGTCAATCTCCTTTTTTAGGATGGCCCTCATCAGACCAGAATGAGCCTGGCAGTGACAGTAATAAAGAGCTCCATCTGTGCCTGGCAGGCAGACGCAAATGAACCAATTAAGTTCTGGTGAGAAGTCTCCTCTTTCACCTATTGGCAATGGTAGCTATCATCTCAGTCATGATGAAAACGAGAGAGAGTGCAGGGGTAATTAAATACCAGCAGGGGCCAGGGGCAACGCTAATAATTCTCTGTAACAAGGCGACAAGAGACGTTATTGCCTGAGGGTTCATACAACCTAAAGCATGTCAACAGTGACAGACTACTTACTGCATGCAAACAAGATGCTTAATAGGTCTGCATTTTCCTTCCTAAGAGCTATTTTGCCTTGAGAGGAGATCTGCGCTGGTGTTCACAGACACTCACGCAAACCTTCTGTCTTTTTATGTCACTGTTTATCTTCCACTGAAGCTGGTTTAATTTACGGGTGATTTACACACAGGTGGATTATGTTGCCACCTGCTGGCAAAAGCGTGCTAGTGCAACCGTATTCTGCCATAAGGGGAAGTGTCCCTGTCCAAAATAATATTGTTCTTCTTCAGTTTTATGATGGTCTTATTAGAATAGGACAACTGGGGATTGAACTCATGTCTTTTTCATGAATCCATGAGTGAAATCTAGATTTGAATCACGTTTAGCCCATTGAAATAATATACAATGTAATAAGCAATGTAATTAAATAAGCTACCATGTTAACTGAATTGCAAAAAGCGTAAACTTTTTGAATGTTTTTTTTTTTACAGACACAGAGGGAGACATTATTTTACCTTGGCTGTATTAAATTAAATATTCATTTGCAAATAAGTTGAGACGACCATGTGATTCACAACAACTGGTCCTACAGCTTCTCTCCAGCACACCCAGCGGTGTTTCTAATGTGGCTGGGTGACCCAGGGCAAATGAACATCACCTGTGAGTGACTTGTTTTAAATGATGACACACTTTGCTTAAGGGACAGAACTGTTTAACCTTGCAAACTCTTAGCTGATCACTAATGGCCCTATTCGTGAGTGCTGTATTTATTTTTTAATGCCAGTAAAATGACAAAGGTTTCCAAAGACAGAAGGGTTACTGTAGTGGATTTTTCTAAAAATCGTAAATCTAAAAAGCTTTTCCTGCTGATTTAGATTTTTTCAAATATTCTATTTTCATTGTTTGTCCTTTTTAATATGTGGATTTATGGATATGGATGGATTTTGATATTTTCATATTACATTTTAAAACTGAATTATTTATTTAGTTATTTTATTTTTATGTATACTAAGCTCAATTATAATTGGGATAATAATGTGAAAAGGCCCATTAATTGTATCCAAATTCCTTTAAATAACTCTGACCAATTAATTTACCTGCACTTAAGGGGTTAATTGACTTTCGTTTTTTTTCTTTTATTATTAAAAAACCCCCAAATTATTTGCATTTTAGATCTACTATCATATTCACCAGCCTTTTTGCCCATATTTTAAGTATTTAATTGTCTTGAACATTTTTGTGACAATCGTAGAGTAATTTAATGTCTGTTGTACTCATAATCATTTGAACTTTTTTCTGTATTATTTAGGAATCTTTGTAATATTCACAAAGAGGTCTCTAGCATAACTTTCTGGAAGAACATTTTTCTTTGTTCAGCATTTTATTTTATAGTATTTTAATGCCAGCAGTTTTTTCAGCAATCTTTTCAGGGCCTTCATTTATGTATGCAGCTATTAGCTGATATAACCTTGTGGTATTTTATCGTTATAATATTTCCAAAAGAGCAAGCATGGACCTTGATGGTTATCTATGTGGTATACTCAATTACTAATGGGTTACCAATATAAAAGGGCAATTAAATATTACCAAAGTCATTTAAATAAACCTGAATCACTTAAAATGTCTTCATCGCCCGAATGATGAACAAACCCACAGATACAGTTAATATAACGTCATGGGAATTGCTACCCTGGTTGTTGTCTATCAGGAAAACCTCACTTTCGACGAGCCCTGTATCGAAATGTTTAACCTTTTAAAATTACATATTTCTAGAACCATTCAGTAAGACACCGTTTAACTACAACAATGTGGTATTACATTAACTAAGGATGAAGAAACACGAAAGAAGGAAGATAAAAGGTATACATTTGACATACATAGACGTTAACGCTCCTACGTTCCTAGGGCAACGCAATGAAGCTTCGTTCTAGAGGATCATGGGAAATATTTAAGCTAGTGAGGCGGAGGGAGTTTCGAACTATCGTATGATAACATGGCATAACAGCCACTATTATATCGCGATTTGCTGGTGCGTTGTGCGTGCGAATATGTTGTTTATAACTTGAATACCTCGGTCGGGTTTTTCCGCGATCACTGCTCTACGCAACAAGAAAAATTAGCTAACTGGCTAATGCTAGCATCGCTTAGCTCAGCGATGTTTTGTGTTCATATGGCGATATCGTTCACAAAGTGACAAATCACTTCTTTAGTTCCAGTAAGTGACTCATTCGAAATATTCGTATTGTAGCGAAAATTCGTATTACACTGCTACATTCGGTTAAGACTCGTTGTATCCTGCAGTTTTATGCGTTTTAATGACCCTTCCCTGAATGTTTGACCGAACAGCGGAACTGATGCTGATACTGCTGACTTTTCAACATGGAGCTAAAGCTGGAGGTTGTTGTGTCATCCAGTATCAAAAGGAAGAAACCATGGCCGAGATTCTGCTGGCTTGGGCAGGTAAAGAGTTTAAAATGTTTAAATTTTGATACAACAGCTTTGTCGATTATCCAGGTCAGTGAATGTGAATCTGTGTCATGCTCCTGTCTAGGAGAAGGAGTCTGTGTTCCTGTTAGATGACAACCGGATCAGTGAGATCAACATGGTGTCCGGTCGCACCAAGAGAAAGATCCCTAAACTCCATCCATTGCTGAATAGAGTGGTTACTATGGCCTCATCCCACAATGGTTGGTATTAACGTGTCATCTCATATCAAAGCACTGTTTCTGATTAGATCATGCGCTAATATATTCTTATTGTTTTTTTAGGCATGTGGTTTTGTGGACTGTTGGTCTCAGGGGAGCTCTTTCTGTGGAACAAAGATAAAGACTTATTTAAGACTGCTGCAGCAGTCTCACAAGTGGCTCGCATGATTACTCATATTAAAGGTGTGTATGTATACATCAGCATGAGAGTCTTATTCAATTATATAGTAACCAGCCGGTCTCATATTGAGTCTTCAGGCCTTTCTGTCTTTTTAGGTCGCAAGATTTTTGACAAGCCTTATGCTTAGTCAAAATGTGTATGGCTGTGATTTAGTCATATACTTAAACATTTTACTGGTACAGCTGATTATGACCTATAATTTCCAGAGATTTACAAAATGCACAACACCCACCAAAGGGTTATCTGTTATGTGTTTTGCCACAGATGTAGGCATCATATGAATTGTGAGGATTTTTTGAACAACTAAGAAAGGGACTTATAGCGACCTCATCTCAGACAACACCTTGGAGTTTTGTCCTTTTTCCTCCATGCTCTGAATGTATCAATCAATCCTGTGAGTGTATGTGTGTTTCTCAGGGAGTATCGCACGTCTGTCACTCCATGTATCTGGCGATGGGACGCGTGTGCTCCTGGTAGCCACAACAGGGCAAATTTTCCTTTGGGAGTGTATGGATGTCAGGGATTTGATGGGTGCACGGGATGGAACTGTCAAGGGAATCTGGGAACACATACAAACCAGGGAAGATACCATCCTTCCTTCTTCACAAGATAAAGAGGCATCACAGCATGGAATTTTTATTCAAACAGAGGTCTGTATTTATTCTGTTATTTAAGATGTTGGACAATCTTATAAAGCTATATTACTAAAATATTAAACTTTTTATTTTCCATTACGCTCCTGTCTGACCTGCATTTCTGTCCAAAACAACCACACAGGCTATGGGCGATACCTTTTTATCAGCATTTGTGTTCACATCTGCGGAGAAGTTAACGCTCACTTTCCTAAAAATTCAGTGGGAAGAACGTCTCGTGAGAGTTGGGTGGGTGAACAGCTCCATGTCATGGTCACTTTGGCTTTTACAACAAATACAAAGAAACTCACAAGTTCAGTCTTAACTTTGACTTTGATGTTTCTCTTTCTAGTAATGTGGGATACACTGTGCAGTGGGCCAGCAAAACATATCCCTTGTCTCGTCTCACGCCTCCCTGTCTGCCAGTGAAATCCAGAGGGGCATTGGTGCCAGCCCTGTCTCCAGATGGCCAACTGTTAGCCATTGTCCTGAACCAGAGACAGCCAAGAGTGAGCATCAAGCTGCTTTATGTACACATTCACACCTTTAACCTTAACCTACACATACTTTAATATTTCTTTAAAAATTCAAAATGTTTTTTGTTTTGTTTTTTTCATTGCAGGCTACACAGGTTATGTTTGTGAGCACACAAAATTTTGTCACAATTTCAAGTAGCCTGGGAGGATGTGGAAGCAAGAACCTGAATATACCCTCTAAATATATAAGGTACAGTAAACATGAAACAAAGAAAGGTTGGAAATGTTGCAACATACATTATAATGTAGTTATTTAAACACTTGCATACCTCAAGACACTCATACTCCTTACGGTATATATCGTTGTTCTCACATGCTGAATAGTTCTCACGATGACCAATAACTCTGATGTGGAAAAATGATGAAGTTCTTATTTAACTTGAAACAACAGACAAATAGTAACATATTGTATTAGGGTCCCAACTCATATTTTTAGAGATGTTACTGGTTGTGTTTAGCTCTTCTCATAGGAGAAGACCACTAATGCAAAAAAGGTTGTGTTTCATTAACTGGAAGCCATCTTTAATTTATTTCTTTCAACGTTTGTTGGAAAATTTGTGCTTTGTTTATAAGGAACGTTATTTATCCTCTTTTTTTAGATCCTACTGGGTGGGCAGTGTGAGCTGGGCGCCAGGTGGCCTTTTCCTGGCTTGTGTTCTGAAGAGAGGCTCTCTTCTTCTCTTGGCTCGCCTTGGGGGGCTTCTTTCTCTAACAAGCTCTGGTTGCAGTATCGACTTTGGGCCTGCACACTTCCTTCCCCTGCACCCTCTGGTCACTTACCGGTATATCTTGTTTAACATGACATTTAACTCATCACTTATTTGTCATTGATACACGCCACGGATTTGACAATTATTTTTTGTAAGTGCCTTCTTAATTAATTCCTATCTCTACTCTCTCAGCTGTAGTCATCTTCTCTATTGATATCTTCTCTGTCACTTAAGTCAATAAGCCTCTGGCTTATTCTTTTGTTCTAAGCGAGAATGCATTGTGAATTCTCTATGATGCGGGATATTAATTTTAGTACAACATAGTATGTGACTGATTTACCTCTCATAACTTTCTTTCATTTTGTGATAAATTTCTCAATCCATTATCTCTGCAGGCCACCAGTGTCTGTGGGAAAAGGAGAGGCCTATCTGTCCAGCTCAAGCATGTCTATACAGGATGTCCTCAGGCAACGATATTCTGTCAACTGGCATCCACGGTTGTTGTATTTCATAGTGTCTGATGGCTACATGGCCACAGTTTTGAGGGTACTTGATAGGCCTTCACCTGCGCTGCTGTTGAAAACACTCCTTAAGGACACTCACAAGGACCTAGAGAAGGCCAGCCGGAAATTGGATAAGTCTCAGGTGCTAAACCAGGGACTTCTACATTTGGGAACAGGGATCTGTCTTTATCTTGATTTATTGATTCTAGATTTCTGTTGTGACCCAATTAGACCCAATGAGAGGTTCTGTAAACAAAATACTATTGTATATTTTTTCTTTCTCCGTTACATATGCTGAAATGAATCTTTTTGTCAAAAAAGTACAACTAAATCATATTTATTTGTCGATACATCTGAATTGCATTATCCACTTGAGTGGTGGTGGATATTGATGACTATGTCGTTGTCATGGTTTCAATTTTATTTGAGAATTGTTCACCATGAAGCAAATAAGGAAACCCAAAATGTCTAAATCTATAAGGTTTTATCTCAAACAATACATTTGAAACAAAATATTAACTGATTTCAGTGGCAGAGCAATTTCCTCTTTCATAGTTTTATTGCTAATATCTATCTTCTTTTTCTTGCCACCCATTGTGTTGTTTTAAAATGTTTGAAACTTGTAGGCAATTTCTAGAAACTGACTGCCACTGTTTCCTCCCACAAAACATTGTAGATCAATACGAAGGCATGGTTAGAGTCAGTGTCTTGCCTGAACCCGGACAGCAGCCTTGAACAACTCAACGCCACGGTCACGTCTGGTCTTGTTTCATCAGCCGCAGATGAGTCTACCTTGCCCCTTTTCCTGCAAGAGACAATGAGTAGCACCAAGGAGTTTCTTCACAAAGTACAGGTCTGTGAATTACACACCTACAGCATTAGTTGACAAGCCTAGTCCCTCTGGTGATGGTTTGCCTTGCTATGTGACTTTATTTTATTATTATTGCTACACTGCTGCCATATAGATGCCTAGATGGACCACGTTATTATGGTTATGATGCTGACAAAATTGTTGCCATGGCTGTGGTATTAAATGCTTGACTTATTTTTGTGTTTTTGTTTCTTACTATGTGTCTGTATGTTTGCTAGGATTTCTTTGAGGATGATTCTGATCTAGATGGACCACCTGCTGGTTCTCATAGGGAAGACGTTGGTCGCCTGGAGTTTGCCTCAATGTTTGACACCCTCCACGCCCTTGAAACCCAGACAGCCACTGGACCAGTTCATGATCCAGATCATGGAATGAACTATGTTGAATCAGAGAGGAAGACTCCTCTTCTTCAGCGTCAACTCGGGAAGATCCAAGGTCGACTGTTAACTGCGTGGGCTTTTGGCATATCTCTCGGAAATACTTTAGAGCACAGAGGACGGCTGCTGCAGTACACCGTCTGCTGTGTTGTGCGATTTGCCGCTTTACTCCATTTGATTTCAGTGTCAAAGGTTCGCTCGGGGAAAACAAAGGTCTCAGTTTCGACATCGTTCCTTCAACTTCTGAAAATGCTTCTTTCTTTTCTTCCCTGGGATGTCACCCATTCAGATGGGCCAAGCTGCTTGGGGCTGATGGTAGAACTTAGTCAGCGGCTGGTACGCCTGCTGCTGACCCCTCTTTCAGAGTCTTACTGTCAAGTATCCTCTCATAGTTTGTCCACATCCCTACGTATCTTACAGCTGACCTCAGAGTCTCTCGACCGTACGTATAGTCTGCAGCAAAGAAGTGTCTGGGCATCAGCACTGAATCAAGACGTTGTTTCCCGGCCACTGGAGCTCTGGCCCTCTGATGTATACAGTGTGCCCCTGCTACATAATGAGAAGAAAAAGAAACCCAGCTTTCTACATCCTGACCCACAGCGACCATCCAGCAGGTGCAGACAGTCTGTCTGTTTTTTAAATGTCTGTGTTGACGGACAAATAGTCTTATGTTTGTTATTAATTTGATGGCTTTTTTTCTTAGATTGCTGGAATGTAAGCATATTTCAAAGTAACACAAGCAGTCATTTTCTTTTTTGCACAGATTGTTTGGAGTTTGGCAGTGGGTGTACAGGATAGGCCAGCAGTATGTAGAGGAGCTAAAGGGCTTCAAAGGCTGTGATGGCTGGGATGAGGAACAGCAACAGATGTCTGTCATCTTGTCCCAGATCCAGACAGCTCTTCAGGCTACTGGAGAGAGGCTAGAGGAGGGTCCTGCACTGTTGAGTTACCCAGGTCTGAAACAAATTTAGTTGTGTGTTGTGTTCACACCAAGCATGAACAGTTTTTATACTTTTTAAATATTACATACCTGAGTAATTTTTAGCGATCTTTCTCCAGGAGAGCATCTCTTTCTGATTGGTTCGTACTCAAAAAGTGCTGACATATGGCGGGCAGACATTTGGCAAGAGCGAAAAAAAAGTGAGAAACATAGCTTCAGTTTTTCCATTACACCGTGTGGATGCATACAATCTGAAATACTAATCAGATGTTCTTTCTGTTAGATTGTGAACGAGGTGTCTTCCAAGAGACACGGCTGTGTCTGGCACTTCTGTATGGGCTCCTGTCCCAGTATCGTCTTAGAGAAGCTCAGGAGTTGGGGGACCACATGGCCCGCCTGATACTGCACAGGGCTGGACACCACAAGGAGAACATGACTGACAAAGCAGGTCTTTAATCAGCGACAGTTGTGAGGCTTCTGTGATGACTGGAAAATAGATCAGTACTTTGAATTGTGATCTGTCAACGCCAAACACACAAATTTCACGAAGACCTTCAGGCTAAAGTCAAGCTAACAAAGGCTTTTTGTTTGCATGAACACATAACCCCTTAATTTTCAACATCAAAGGCATAACAACACAAAGTGCTGACAAAACTGAAAATATTAGTCTGTTTATTTAGATGTGACTGATTGTGTTAAAGAATTGAACTGTTATGTAATCTGCAAAGCGTAGCGATTCTACAAAATGTATTGTTTTTTCAGCTCTGCCTTTGTGTCTTGTGCAGATGATCGTTTTTGGCTGCCAGTGGACCTCCACAGTGAGGCAGCTTGTGCTGTGATTCAGATGCTTGGGAGATTCATGGCGTCTTATTTCATCAACCAACCACTCTACATCTTGCCTCCACACAATGTAGCCAGCCTTCCTCCATTACATCTTCCTCATGGTATAATATATAGTTTTCTGTTGATTTCTCGTGTCTAGCCCTTTGTTTTGATTGCTGTTTGATTATATATATTTTCTCAGCCCCCAGCACTGATCGCTTGATACCACTGTGTCAGGAAGACGTAGCTAAGGCAGTGAGAGAGCAGCATTTGTCAGAACTGTGGACTGTGGATTATGCCATGGACCTACTCCTACTGGGAGGGCTACTTCCTGAGACTGTGTGGCTGGCTTACCACCTTGGTGACTGGAAGACAGCGGCTTCTCTGAGCTTAGCCTACACAAGCTACTGCACAAACCACCATGACCTTACAGGGTCAGTTTGTAATCAATGAGTGAATCGACTGTATGCATGTGCGAAGAATACTTTGTGTTACTGCTGCTAATACTAGAATTCATTGAGTTTTAACATGTATCCAAAGTTTTAACATTTTTCTTATAATAACTGAAGTCATAAGTTACTCACCTCTTTTATTACAGGGTCAGAAGGAGAGAACTGCACCTCCCAAAAGCTTTAGAGCCAGCAAGTATTTTTCAGGCCGAGTTGGAGTTTCTTCTCAACACTAAGACGGACTCACAAAAACACGGAGATAATGAAAATGACAGCTGCATCACAGGTTAGTGACATCTGACAGTTAGAAGATGGTCTCAATACACACAAATTAGAACATTGTAAGTTCAATATATGCTTTATATCTGCTCTTTTTATTCCACCCCTGGAAACAGAAGATTGGCAGTTGTTGCAGGTTTCCATACATGAGATCCTAAAGGCCTCAGTCATGGCTGGAGTGAATGTTCTGTCATCACCCATGTCTTCTTTGCTGGATGCCGTCAAAGACCTATGCTCATGCCTCTCTGCTTTGGTGCCAAATGGACTGTATCTGCCTTCCCCACCTCTATATTGTCCTCAGCCTTCCCCTAATACACAGGTACACACAAAAGAGGAATAACTCTTGTCATTACATATGAAATTTACTGTTTAATTTCAAATTTGTGTCTTTTGCTTAGGACCCTAAAGGAACATTTGAGCAGCTTAGAGAACTTGCATCACGCCGCAAAGTGTCTGGAGTGTTGCAAAGATTATTGTTACTTCTGAGATCGGCTCGTTGTTGCCGTCCTGCTGCTCAGTGGTACATTAGTCATTTGCACCGTGCCAGACATCTACTACATAAGGTACTTTAAAGAGCTTCAAAAATTCCAATTTTAGATTGTGCAGTAGGTGAATTACAAAGTATGTTAAGATTTGTAGTGTAATATATTATTAGAATGAGTTCTTTGTTTTTATACGGTACACAATTAAAATATTGCATCTGCTTGTTTATTTTCGTTCAGGTCAAGAAGAAATACACCCATCCATCTGTTACTGAAGAAGAGAAGGCTTTGCCAGAGGGCTTGAAAAAGTTAAATACCCATAGTGAATTCTTCAAATGGGGGCCAACCGAAAATGATCAACTAGATCCTGGTGTCATCCAAACAATCAGTATGTTGCAACCATAGCAGATACATTTTACAACAAAATCTTCAGGTTTTATAAGGTAATACCTGTATTTCTGCTACAAGTCTGTTTCAGGGACCTCTGTGGTTTATGCTGGATGCTTCATGTCAGGGACCATCTGTCTATTTCCTGCAGGAAGTATCAGGCTGTCAGACAGCATGGTAGACACAAACAGGTACACCTCTCGATTTGTGAGTATCTGACATGTTTATTTATCGAAATTTCATGTGTCATTTTTGCCACATTTGCTTGTATGCCACATGTTTTCCCTAGATTCTTGATGATTCAGAAGTGACACCTTCTTGTGTGGATGCCCTCCAATGGGCATGTCGCTACCTGCCCTTCTCTCGCTTCCTTAATGCTGAAGAAATCCTCCAGGACATAATACTCAGCCTTGCGGCTGAACTACCCCCTGTCCCTCTGGTGAAACTACTTTCTATCTTATAGTCAATGTTTTGTATGATAAAATAATGGGGCCATGACTGACTTAATTTCCCATCCCTGGTTGTTATCGTTAGGTTGCAGACACACTGGTACGAGCTTTTCCAGAGGAGGAAGAGTCTGTGAGAGTCCCCCTGAGAGAAAAGTACAACTCACTGCTGCAGAGACTGAGTCAATGCGCCGTTTTTGGTACTGTTACTTCTGCTTTGAATGCGAAGCTTAGAAATACAAAGTAAATGTTTACAATTTTAGCTTTAATTCTAAGACTGAATAGCGTTAAATCCTATAAAAATCCCAGAATGGACCATGTGCCCTCTGGGAATAGCATTAACAGCTGCAAGTAACCTTTGGAGAGTGATATAAGTTGGATCCTTCAACAGAATGTATATTGACATTAGGATATGAATACTCCTTTAAGTAACTGTGTCAATTATGTGATATTTAATCAATTATTTAGTATCCATTACTCTTGTACATAGGCCTGATGCATTATTAATATCACATGCTATTTATCTCTAGGAGAAAAGGAGGACGCAAATGATCTAATGATGATTCTGATTCAAGACAAACTCAGGAAGAGGAGAAAGCATTTTTTGCATTTGCAGAGGCACCTGGCCCCACTTGAGCTATATCTGTGGGAAAAAGTGAAGGAAGAGGATGAAAAGGGCAGCCAACATGGGATTGACATGCTAAGGCAACTCTCACTGGGCACAAGTTTGAGTAATAGCACGCTAACAGACTATGGCCCAGTGTGTAGTGATGGAGACGCAGCAGATAATACCTCTGAAGCTTTCCCCCCTGACGTGCATGGCAGACAAAAATCCAGGTAATCAGTATGTCAGGTCAGAACTGCTGTTAGAATGTGATGTTTCTGCTGTGGCTTACTTTCTGATTTGTTGTTATTACAGAAACAAGAGTAAAGACAGAGAAGACGTAAAGAGAACTGCTGCTTCTGATAAGGAAAATGAAGGTCAGCACCAACTGCAGCAGCTACCTGTTGTTGGTACATGGGATTTCGAGCTGGAAGATGAAGAATATCTCCGTTTTTTGGAGCTTTTCCTCACCTATGTGCTAGAGAAGGATAGTGCTGATGGAGGGGACTCGGGCAGTGAACTTCCTTTGCTGAAGGGCTTCTTCTCCCAACTGAGGGAGAGAGAGCTGCATTCTCTCAGCTTTGATGTGCTCACCACTTTACACCGTCGGCAGAGAGAAGGGCACCATCCAGCAAGGAGGCAACAACATGGAAAGGTTGCTCCTGTGTTCAGGGCTGGTTGCAGATACAAGCCGATTGAGCGTAGTAGAACGCCTGAGCCTCAAACTTCCTCAGTCTGGAGTGAAAGCCACCCATCTGGTATGAGCCTTTCTGTCACCCCTCCTCCTGAGTTCAGAAGCGGGAGGCAAAAGGGGTTGTTTGGTTTGCGGCAACAGATGAGGGAACGCTCAGAACTAAGAGCAAAGCGATCCTGTTTGGGCTCTGAAACTAGTTTTAACCAGTGTGCCTTTCCCTTGGAGCAACCATCAGAATGCTTGATGTTTGGCTCCTCAACCTGTGTGGAAACCATGAGGGAACTACAACAGGACCTGGATCCAAAACTAGAGGCTCAGTTTCCACAACTTGGCAGGCTGTTGGAGTGGATGGTACGTTGGGCTGACAGAAGGGTGTTACTTAGACATCATAGCAAAAAGAAGGCGAGGGGAGACGCGGTCGGAGGGATATTGGATGAAAAAGTAGTGATTCGTGTTAAGGCCTCTGCACCTGCTGTCCTCACCTCCCTGAGTTTGCTGGGTCATAGATACTCTGTCCTGCTTGGGACCGATCATCACAGGGTTCCACAAACAAAATGTACCATAGCCCCTGTGTTGCAGCCTGAGTTAGTAAGGCACCTGGAGAGACAGAGCAGTGTTGATACAGGCTACCCGGGTTCAACCAACACCCACACCACTGTTGCAGATCTCAATCTACAGCAAGAGGAACTTTTCATGTGAGTGCCTCCTGGTTCTTTTTTGTTAGCTAGAATCCAACTCACCCAAGTCTTTATCAAACAAAATGCCAATCATTTTTATCAGAATGTAGTCTCTTTAATATGTATATCTCAAGTGTTTTGTGTGCATCTTGCATTTATGGTGTAGTTTACTTATGCGTGAAGTAACTCCTATTGTACCTTCCTGTAGTGGATCTCATACAGATAACCCACAGAAAGTGACATCTCAGAAGACACCTCCACCTGATGACCAAGATCCAGTGACCTCAGGTGATGAGACAGGAGTGGTGTCCTCACAATTATTTTGTATTACACCACTTGAACTGTTGCCTCATCAATGATGAACCTTAATTGTCATTGCATTGTCATAGGCAAAATGAGTGAGAGTGAGGGCTTGAGTGTGTCATCTTCACTATCCAGTGGAAATATTTCTGGAAACATCTGTGCACCGGTATGTGTTAGTGTAACAATATGGTAAAAATGTAAAACATTACTAACAAAAATATCTGTAATTTAGAGTGTCGTGTTTTGGTTTTTTTTACTTTTCAGAGTTTAAGACTTGAGGACCTGGACTATTCAGAGGGAGATAAAGACTTATCCAGTGCCACCTCCCTGTGAGTGTTGTAAAATTGGATTGGAACTTATTGCTGTGTTGTAGTGTACATGTAAGATATAGTATATCAGGTGTATACACATGGAGTTAATTATAATATTAGAACTATAATTCTTGCCAACTGCAAAATAAGACATATTTTAATCCAATCTTTAATCCAATCAAGTTATTCCTATAATGACATTAGTCTGAAACATCGGGCTAAAACATTTCGTGCTGAACTGAGATGATTAGCTGTCCTGGCTGTTCAAGCCATAGATTACTTTGTCAAATGTTCCAGACTTAATGAGGGTCTAGACGTCCCTGTAATGTCATCAATTTCTGCCAAAACTTGAAAAGGCTATAGCTGACCAAAGAGGAATAATTCTTCCTTTTGTTTTCCTTTATTTGCAGTGACTTTCACGTTAGGAAAGGCAGCAACCAAAAAAGAAAACTTCATAAACTAAAAAGAAAAGAAAACAGAAGAAAACACGTCAACTGGTAAAACAAACAACCTTCCCTATGCAATGGGACGCTACATCTGAGCGTTATTATATCACAATTTCTCACGAGTGACATCAGTTCTATATGACATCACTCATTCGATGATGTCATTTCACTAATCATGTAACTTCCTCTTTTTCTTCTTCTTCTTGTTTATTGTTGGCTTGGCGAATCAGCCAATTGGGACATTATCGCCAGCCGCTGGATGTAAGTGGTAACCAGGAGTCTGGCAGCAGCAACGTAACAGCCCCTCCACAGCCACAGCCACAGGCTCTACCTACTGAGCAGCCTGAGGAAGGGATTCATTCAAATCTCTCTGATCTAACCGGAGTGCAGCTCCACAGAACACCAGTAGTGTCTCAAAATCTTCAAATCCCCACTGATGGTCCACCAGCTAATGATTCCAGTGCTCCTAACCAGCCATCATTTCCTAATACATCACCTTTAAGACAGCGTCTTGGAGATGATTTATTCAGACTGGTTCAGGTAAGAGCAGACACGATGAAAGTAAGTATTTTGGATTTTTAATTTGCCTTGTAATATTGACTCTAATATCAAGCATTTGTGTTTCTTCATTGCAGCACATCAACTATATGAGCTTGACGGATGTTTTAGGAGCTTCTTTCTCCAACCTGCAATATGCCCAGCAGAACACCTGCTTGACACAGTCTTACACAAATCCATCACACCATAATGTGTCATCATCATGCTCTTCCAATATCCCTCAACCAAATTGTTTGCCTGGCCAAACCACTATTTCTATGGGACCTCAGACCCAGGCCTGTGCACAAGGTTCTGGATCGAACAAGCTTCCTTTCAGCCAGACCTCTGAGTTTAATTCTACAGACCAATCCCCCATACAATGCTCAGTAAAACCCTCTTTAATGAAACCATGTGATCTAAATCCAGCTAACAGGAATCTGCAATCTGCTAACAATCGTGCAGAGGCAAATTATCAGGTATTACCCAATTTTTTTTCAATTGTGTTTATTTAGTATAATTTGTCGAACATCACACTGAAACTAACCTTCATAATTTTGTCTTTCATGAATTGCAGCAATTGTCTCTTCAGGCACAATCATCAGAAATCCACTTAGGTCCAAGTAGATTAATTCCTTCATCCCAGGGGCTTCTTGCCACTATTGACCCGAGTCATACAATTCCCAGTGCCCCTGTCGTACAACTGCGTCCTGGTAATGCACAGAATGTCCCCGCTGCCCAGGCTTTCGGCCTGAAATTACTCCATGTCCACAATCCTCTTCTACCACAGCAGAGTTCAGTACTCTCTGTCCCAGCTCCAGAAGCCCAGCACCTGTATACTGTGAACACTCCCACATTAGAACCTATCTCAAAAAGGGCAGAAAAGGGAAAGAGACACGAGTTTTCAGTTTCAAGCCAAACCAATGTGGCTCTTAACTACAATCCTCTACACAATATGACTTCTGGGGCTACTCAACCGCAGGATCAAACATCACAGCCCTGTTTGGGGAAATGCACAGCACAAGATTTCACACATCTACCTGTTTTACCAGATCACAGATACGTAACAACCCAGGGCTTGCCCCTATTACATTTTCAGCCTGTTCCACACACCTCCAGCACCTTCCCCAATTTGCCCCTACAATCATCCTACAAGCCCCCTACTTGTATTGCAGCTTCTGTGGGACAAATATTTAGCATAAAACTTTTGCATTTAGACTCAGAACCAAAAATGGTAAGTAGCACAAAATTTACTGCAAGATTTTTAAAATATGTATTGTTAAGTCGCACTGTGGGATTCATGTTTCATAATCTGTTTCTGCCATAGATTTTGCCCCCAACAGCTCCGCCAGCCCCACTTTCCTGTCTCATGCCCCTGGAGGCATTAAAGAGTTTAGGCAGAGGGAGGCAGAATGTTGAAGAGGCTGGACTACAGTCTCTGGGAAAAGGTCCGCCCACTGAAATGACAAGAGAGGCGACCACTGTCATCAACTCCAAGTCCACCAGGAGGCAAAAGCAAATCTAAAATTTGTCATTAATTTTAATTCTTTTAATGTTCATGCTGTAATATTGATTCCCTTATATTTTTTTACCGTGCATTGATTATAGGCAGAAAAGGAGAGAGGAAAAGATGCGGACAAGAAAAACTGAAATCACACTTGGACTAAATGACTCTAGCCACACACAAGAGGTAGAACAATATCAGTTGTAACAACAAACAGGTTACTGCTATCAGTTTCAACTTGTGACATCAAATTTTGTTCCAATATATCCACAGCCAACTGATGGAGGTGTAAAAGCAGAGGCTGCTAATGCCAATGAGAGTGAGATCACTGCTGAGCAAGATTTCCCCATTCTGACTGGTTGGTGTCAATCATAACCTGTATTAGACATGTATTTTTCACAGATCAAGAAAATGCGGTATATTCTCAAGCTCCTTTGACTGCTTACTGACAGGTCAGAAATTATTGAACAAGGCCATTTCCACCACAGCTGAGCTGCATGCCTTTGCTTCTACGTTTAAAAGACCACCAGAGTGTCATCATGCTTCCACAAACACAGACTCAGGTGAGTGCAGTGTGTAGCAGGGACTAATACAGCATAATATAATACTGTATATGAATAATACACTAATGCACTGGACGTCATGGTGGTAAATGATTTTAATTTGGTCCCTCAATTTCCATCGCATGTAATTCATGTGATGAATGTAATGTAATGAAGTATAGCAACTCACATTTTTCTAACTTTTGGGATGTGTTCCTATGAAAGTGTGATCAGTTCTTATACCCATTTCTTAAGTAGGTTGGTTTTGTTAATGTTGTCATTGCACAGTTGTTGGAATTAAATCATAATGATTTTGGGTGTTTGATATCAGATCAGAAACTGTAAAATTTGCCTTTAGTAGTTATCACAGGGCTTATGCTTGGACTAGAATCATGTTTGTATTTCAAGCAAATTGCATCTACATGTATTTGATTATTCTTGTACATAATTCACCTTGTCGTCTTTATTTCAGTCTGCCCTCCCACACTTGTGGATAAAGGTGTCTCCCCTGATGCCTCTTTAGTTGCTTTTAGCCCTCAATGTAAGTAGCTTTCATTTTGTAAGTACCAGGACAAGAACTGCAACTTTTTTTCATCAATTGTGCATGCAGGAAAAAATCAAATATTGTGTGTGTTTTCTCCATCCAGCACAAACTTCTGCAAATCGGCATTTTTCCAAAGAGCCAACTGTTCAGGATGCGGCGCAGGAAAATTTGGTGAGAATACATATATATACTATGGTTTTATAAAGCATTAGGACAATGAGCCTGCTTTCATTCACCAGCTTATGTTTTATGAACACTGCCAGTTGTGTTTGATCTGCAAAATCAGAAGCTCCACTGTAGCTGATTTAAAAAAAAAAAAATCAACATTTTCTTTTCATATTCATCTTTGTTTTTTATATCCAGGTGAAGCATGTGGAGTTATACATTAATTCACCTGTTACTCTGTCACTCAGAATCTGGAAGGCCACCAGTTCATCAGTGTGTTTGATCTGGACGACCAGGCCTTTCACCAGGATTTGCCACCACATCTCAGACCACCAGACCAGGCTGTTCTTTCCAGCCGTGTTTCCTTACCTACCTCAGCAGAGCTTCATTTACTTGCAATCTCTGCTATTGGCAACGCTGCTGTTCCTACACAACCGTCAGAGACAATTACAGAGGAACACTTGAGACCCACCTTTCAATCAGGTCTTTACATTGACAATCTGATATATCTGTTTATTGAATACAAGTAGAACTGTTGGCAAGCACAACAAACACAACTGTTAAAGTTTCATCTTTTTCTATACAGTAGAAGTGCCTGAGACTCCATCATCTAGACACATTAAGCCTAATGTGCATCTCGATGGAATCACTCTCCCAGACAGGACAGGGTCATCTGAGTCTGAGAACTTTCAAGCCAAAAGGGATCAGAGCCATGGACCTCGCAGGATGACATCTTCGCACCCAGTCTGGTTTAATTCTCGTCTGTCAGAGATGGACGTTCAGTTAGCTGCCCTACAAAAAATTGCAGACAAAATGGAAATGAACTTTTGTAATGCAAAGATGGTACATAGTAATATTTTTTTTCTTTCTCTAATTGTTTTTACACTTGTGCACACTGCCCAGGATGAAATGTTGGTACATAATGGCCTGGCTTTTGTTGTCTTTTTGTAGTTGGTGAACAGGACTGAGATTCTTAAACCGAAGAAAACGGTCAGGCTGTCAATTCCAAAGGAAGGTACGATCCCGAATTGTCTCTCTGTAAAAACTCTAAAACTGTATAGTTAGCGTTGCTAGTTAAGAAGCTGTAAGAAACACTAGTTTTATGTATGTTTATTTCCCTAAATTTTGACATTTACCCTCAGTTGTTCATACACACTTTATGTGATCCTCCTAAAGTTTAAACAGGTATCTAGCGGTGTGAGTTTCACCCACCAGTTGTGTATTCTCTTTCTGTAACAGCATGGAGACCACAGTCATACACACCAATTGAACAAAATACCTTGAAAGAGGAAGACGAAAATCAAGAAGAAAGCGATGTGGTCTTTGATTACTCCTTTTCTCCAGAAAGAAAGCCTCCTCTCCCTTCCTCCTTTTCTCCAGAAAGAAAGCCTCCTCTCCTTTCCTCCTTTTCTCCTCACAGTCATAGCAGTGATCCTTCCTGCCTTCAAACCCCACCAAGTAAGGAATACTTTTAAATCTAAATTGTTTAACTGATTTTACGTTTTGGCTAAAACAATGACAGATGCTAGTATGTTGCGCTGAGGTTGAAAGCAGTTGCATTTACACTTTTTGTAGGTGTGACAATAAAATTTTTAGATGTTAACTAATGTTAGAAGAAATTGACGACATTGAGCTTACTGTCCGCTTTAGATTTTTTAGCTGATTTTGGTCTTGGAGAATGTACAAACAGTGTATCTCATCAATTACACAAGAACTCTAGACATCTAAACAATTCATAAAGTAACATTCATGTTGGATTCTACATTTGCCACCAAGTACATTTTGTGTAGCACAAATATTACTAGCAAGCAGAAAATGTATTGTTAAATGTATTGTTGTATAGCCCCTACAGCAATGAAAGACCAGTTGTCTGAAGCAGCTGGACCATCTGGAGAGTAAGTTTTGATTTGTGAAACATTTATTTTACTTACTTTATTACCTGTTTTGTATATTATTCACATCACACTTTTCTCTTATTTTACCTTCCACCCTTTTGCTCTCTCCAGCTGGACTGATGAGACTATGGATCAGTCTGAGCTAAACGAGACAGTAATTATCCTAGAGGAGTTGGTAAAGGATGGATTTTTATCCCCAACTGCCCTTGACTCCTTCACTTCACAGGCAGCACATGGTAGCAGGTATAAGTACTTCTAATGAGTACCATTTGGATTACTAGTGAAATTTGATTATTACAGAGTAGTAATGTAATGGGACTGACAGCAGGTTGGATGAGCAGCAAAGTAGATGGATGTCGGAGAGATGTGTCGCTCCAGATGATGAGAGGAGAGAGCTGAGGATCTGGATGAGAAGGAAACAGAGAGAATCACTGGCAGTATACAAAAATCAGAGAGACAGGCTGAGAGACCAGGAGCGCAGACCCTACTC
This sequence comes from Brotula barbata, assembly GCA_900303265.1. NCBI lineage: Eukaryota > Metazoa > Chordata > Actinopteri > Ophidiiformes > Ophidiidae > Brotula > Brotula barbata. The sequence goes on along the minus strand of OMNV01000212.1, from coordinate 2,085 downwards.
TGCCTCAGGAGCAGTGGTGAGACAGCCCCCATTTCACTCCGATTGATATTCCAATATGTCTTGGTGGTTTTTACCAGAAATTGTTGTTTAATGCAATGCTATTTTCTACAGAAATCAACAAACAAAATTGCAGCCAATCTTCAAAGAACCAGAGTGGAAAGAGACATGTATGTATATGTTTGTTTTTTTTGCCTCGGTAACAGACATAAGCATGTCTTACTTTACTTACCTATCTTACTTTGATCTGCATTTCATTGGTTCAACAGGACAACAATTTTGGAGCAATATAACCAGAGGACCCATGATGTATGTTCTTTAGTGAAAGATGTTTTCACCAAGCCTACCATACACAGTCCCTCAAAGACTGTATCCACTTCACTACCCTCCTCCACATGTTCCATGGCTGCTCAAATATATGGTAGCAGGCAAAGGTATTCTGCAACAATAATTTGATCGGGTTCTCTTTCCAAAAAAAGTTGCGTTAAGCTCTAACGTGTTTTTACTTGTCTTTTTCATTTGTCGACGATAAAAAAAATCATCTCAGGATTCAGACAGGACAAACTGAGCCCCACTTTCGTCCCAGGAGTGCTGCGGTACAGAGTTGGGCTTTGCCTTTGGAGGATCATCGGAGGAGATTGGGGCTGCACAGACCAGGTGCCAAAGCTGTAGTCAAATAATTTAATTTGAATTTAATGTGGGCATGGGGCTTAGGCAATAAGGTGATCACCTAGTGATCGAAGGGTTGCTGGTTCGATCCCCTGGTTCTCCATGTCGAGCAAGACCCTAACCCTAAATTGCACCGAACAAGCAAGTGGGCCTTGCATAGTTACCGTGGCTGTCAGTGTGTGATTGTGTGTATGAATGGGTGAATGTGAGGCAAACGCTGTAAAGCGCTTTGGATAAAAGCACTGTAAAAATGCAGTCCATTTACCAATTTGCATCATGAAAAAATGTATTTACTCGGATGCTGCATGAGTCTCTGTTAATAATACTCTAATATTGCAAACAGTTAATAATATGAAAATATTTTTTTGTTAGTAACCTCTCTGCCAAAGGACCGCATGTCTCAGGTGACCAGGCGTGGCATGCTACCTGAGAAGAAAACCTATGTCAAATCACCCTCAGCCAGCCATGATCACCAGAGAAAGATGATGTGCAAATCTCCATCCAGTTCTGGAGGAAGAAAGGTGCAGAAGAAGACTGAGGAGGAAAGGAAGAGTGTGAACCCTTCAGGAACATATACACTGGTGGACCTTGAGGACTCTGACTACAAACATGTGAGAATGAAATCTCCTATTCCACAATCACTTTCAAAGAAAATGAAAATGCAATCCAAACATAAAAAATGAAATCTATCATGGTTTAAACATCGCCTTTTCAATGTTGCCCAATTCAGCGATTGATCTTTCAACGGGAGCATGACTTAATAATATAAATGGCATTGATTTTATACAATTGTGGCTAGCGTTTAATTTCAAGATCTGCATTAAGAAGCTGGTGTGGTGGCATCTCATACTTTGTTTACCTTACAGGTTGCGACAGGACTATTTGGCATCCATGAAGATGATGTCCAACCTGATGTATCAAAGGAGGACTGGCTGGAGAACTTGTCTGACAGTGACAGCAGTATTCTCAGGAAAATCGACTGGGCTGCTATCGAGAGGATGGTGGCCAATGAAGAAGAAGATGCTCCTTAATTTGAATGAGCTTTCGGGCAATCAAAAAAAAATGACAAACCATGTCGATTTATAATTGGATTGCATTGAATCTTAAATCAAACTCCGTCTCCAATAGGTGCCCTATTCCATTTGATGTTATTTGAACATTTAAAATTGATCTGATTAAATTTGTAGAAAATCTCCTAATGGCATCTGTGATGTCGAGCTTAGTGCCATTTTTGTGTATTTGTGTCAAAATTTCTATATTTATGAATTTATTTTTGTAAATAATTGATTTATTACTTAATAAATATGTGCATAAATACAACAACTGTTTTCCTTGGTCTATGGAGAATTTTAGAATAAAATCATGAACTCCACATTCCTGTAGCTGCTGCACCACCAGTTCTGCCCCCAAGCCCTCCCA
>OMNV01000211.1:0-13596 GCA_900303265.1 Brotula barbata | reverse complement strand
GTTTGTCACACCCCCCGCTCTGTTATTACACATTTCCCATGATGCATTACTCCAGTAAGGTACGGGTATTTGTCCAGGGCAAAAAGTGCAGTATTGAATTGGTCTGAGTATAAAATGGAGTTTCTCTCTTGGAAATATTTCTGAAAATGGGGCGTAAATTTATATGCCGTATTAACCAACAATGTAATTTTACAGTTCCGCTGAGCTCCGTGTATTCGTGTGCTCAGAAACAGCGCTAACATTAATGACAGCAAAATGCTCTACTGAAACGATAATATATAAATGTGACTATATGAATAAACGGTCGTTTGCGTGTTCCTGTCATTTATGGTCGTGCGAATAGAGTTTCTGCAGCTCCACACACACACACACACACAGCTCGACAGTGAATCAGGTGAAGTACTGGAGTTGACGACAACTACACTCAAAATGTTACTGTGAGTGCAACACAAGCTCCTTGTCTTCTTAAAGAGATGTGGGCTGGGTTGGGAATTGCTATCATTATGTGGGTCTTTGAAGCGCATAGAGACATTGTTTGTGATATTGGGCTATACAAATATATTTGACTAGATATAAAAGTTTTATATACAAGTGTAAGAAATACATCCACATAACCAAAGTTTGTTCTGTTAAATACACAGCGCGATTTCTTTTTGATACAATCGTTTCTTTGCTTTGCAAACAATTTTAGGTCGACATAAGTCACACCAGATGAACTGTAAGGAAGCACATCGCCACCTACTGAAGTTAGGAAGTACTGCCCTCAGTAGCAGATTCTTCTTTGGCTCTTGTATATAAGGACAATGGCTTTATCAAGCTACTTGACCAGAGGTTGATTACAACATTGCATGTAAACCTACTCAATGATTCTGTTTGTATTTTAACATCACAGAGACAGGAATTGGCACAACCAAGAGCAGATATTTGTGTTGGTAGTGGAGCACTAGGTTCAGGGAGCATATGTCAGTAACCGTCTTTTGCAAATTGTAAACTGAGTTTAAAGGAAATTGGTTGGATAACCCTAATTTTGTGTAGTAGTTGAGGCCAGTTAAAGGCCCCTTGAGCATTGTAAAACTAGGTTGATATAGATGTAACTTGGCACAATGGAAATCAAAGCGGCAGAATCACGCGTGGGTCATGACAACCTTTCAAGAAACTCCTGCCATTTTTCAGTTCTGATCCGTTGCCTCTACCCCAGGTACCTGTTTCTGGCCACATCAATAGAACATTTGACTCCATTGCTACACCAAAAGCAGAGTTGCTTTGGTGTCTGAATGCAGTGAGAAAGCAGCAGTCCATTAGATCTACCCAAGCAGTCTGAAGTTTTCTATGCTACGTTTCCTGACTCCAAAATCAGAAGAACCATTGGGTGGGGCAGATACAAAGTGTCCTAGACTTGTTTGGCTCCTTACCTAGCCACCATTCACTGATTGCAATCAGGAGCTTTGTGTTTTTCGGTTTTCTGGCATTAAAAATGGTTTTTAAACATGACTTTCAAGCCCCTGTGTGGTAAGAATTTGAGAATATGTGCTGGCTTGGTTAGATCCCATTTGTTGTGCAAAATGTTGTTGCAGCAGCAGGATCAACCAACACACAAGAAATACTCGAGAAATAGCTCAGAATGGGTTGATATCTAGGTTGGACGAGAGTCACATCACTACAAAGTGATGGGTACTTGGGTGTTAAGTCTGTTTTACAGTGTCCCGGTCTGATTTTCACCATCCATATTGAAGAATGCCATATGTGTTTGTGTAAATTTACAGTACCTTAATTTATTGGCCTGTGATGTTTATACTGACTTTGTGTGATAGTAGCAATCCAATCACTACTAGGCTGACAAATCTCTATGAAGATGCATATTTGTAATAGTATCTGGTTTTTACTGATTAACTGGCCAATCGCAACAATATGCGTTTATTATTTTGTTTTTCATGATGTTGTACGTTTATCATGTCACTAAAATAATTTGTACTTCCAGATGACAAAGCGGCACAATCCTTGTTGAACAAGCTGATTCGCAATAATCTTGTCAATACAACAAATCAAGTGGAAGTTCTTCAGAAGGATCCAAATTCTCCCCTCTACTCAGTCAAGTCTTTTGAGGAATTGCGACTGTGAGTGATCATGTCATGCTATATGAATCTGTTTCTTGAAGCCTCACATGCACATGAGGTTTTACAGTATGAATACTGCAAATGAGTCCTGCAGGAATGCAGTAGGGGAAATATTTATTTGATCCCTTACCCCTTTTCTTTTTTTAAGTTTGCCCGCTTGAATGGAAAAAATGAACGGTCTATAATTTTTATGGAAGGTTTATTTTAACAGTGAGACAGAATATTAAAAAAGATAAATCAAGAAAAACACATTGAATAAAAGTTTTAAATTGATTTGCATTTGATCAAGTGAAATAAGTATTTGATCCTCTACCAACCAGCAAGAATTCTGGTATGTGCCCATGAAGCACACAGATTAGTCATCTTGCTTTAGGAAAGTACTCCTAATCATTAATTAATAAAAGATACCTGTCCACCTCATTATGTGTATAAAAGACACCTGTCCACAGATTCTAATCTCTTCATCATGGACAAGACTAAAGAGCTGTCTAAGGCCATCAGGGGCAAGTTCGCAGACCCGTTCAAGGCAAGACCATCAGCAAGCAGCTTGGTGAGAAAGTGACAACTGTTGGTGCGATTGTTCGAAAATGGAAGAAGGACAAAATAACCATCAATCGCCCTCGGTCTGGGGCTCCACTCAAGATCTCGCCTCATGGGGTACAGATAATCACGAGGATGGCGAGAGAACAGGCCAAAACTACAAGGGAGGACCTTGTAAATGATCTCAAGGCAGCTGGTACCACAGTCACTAAGAAAACTATTGGTAACACACTACACCGTGATGAATTGAGATCCTACAGCGCCTGCAAGGTGCCCCTGCTCAAGAAGGCACATGTGCAGGCCCGTCTGAAGTTTGCCAATGAACACCTTAATGATTCACAGAAGGCTTGGGAGAACGTGATGTGGTCAGATGAGACCAAAGTAGAGCTCTTTGGCATCAACTTGACTTGCCATGCTTGGAGAAAGAGAAACGCTGACTATGACCCCCAAGTACACCATCACCACTGTCTAGCACGGAGGTGGAAACATTATGCTCTGGGGCTGTGTTTCTGCTGAGGGTACAGGACAACTTCACCGCATTGAGGGGACGATGAACAGGGCCATGTAATGTGAAATCTTGGGCGAGAACCTCCTTCCCCCAGCCAGGGCACAGAAAATGGCTAGTGGATGGGTCGTCCAGCATGACAATGACCTAAAACATATGACCAAGGCCACAAATGAGTGGCTGAAGAAGTGCACAAAGGTCATGGAGTGGCCGAGCCAGTCTCCGAATCCTATAGAGAATCTGTGTAGAGAGTTAAAACTTTGATTTGCTAAGCGTCGGCCTCGAAACCTCAAGGATTTGGATAGGATCTGCAAAGAGGAGTGGGTAAAATTCCTCATGAGATGTGTGCAAACCTGGTGACCAACTACAAGAAACGGCTGACCACTGTGCTTGCCAACAAGGGATCAAATACTTACTTCACTCAATCAAATGCAAATTAATTTATAACATTTATATAATGTGGGTTTCTGTATTTTTTTGTGGTATTCTGTTGATATCTGTTTATATAATTCTGTTCAAATCACCGTTCATTTCTTTTTATGTGGGCAAACAAAATTGGCAGGGGATCAAATAATTATTTTCCCCACTGTAGATTTTTAATCTAACCACCAGTTACATTGTAGAACCTAACTGAAACACAAATTTTGTCCTGGTTCTCCCTTTTATTATATATGCATGTGAGTGTGTGTGTATGTATATGTATTGCGGTTGTTGTTTGTTTGTGTGGACAGCCATAGAAATGCAGATATAACCATATTCTCCTCTGCAGCAAACCTCAGCTGCTGAAGGGTGTGTATGGTATGGGCTTCAACCGGCCATCAAAAATCCAGGAGACTGCCTTACCTATGATGCTGGCAGAACCGTGAGTGCTCTGCTTTGTAAAGAAACACTTTTAATTGAATTTCAAACTTGAATGGAAATTGCATTGTGGTCACGTACCCACACCCAGTCATAAGAAATCGTGATTTATTTAAATATGTAACAGTATAAGGACCACCACAAATTATCACATGCGAGTGGTGGTTTGCAAATGGCATACTGGAGTAATGCCACAGTATCCCTTAGGGGCAGTGATAACTTTTAACAAATTAATCTTATAATATATTAATAAAAAAATAAAAACTGTAAGGAGCAGTCCTCAACTGAGGCAACTTGAATATCTTTAGCATTCAAATCTGTATGTTTTAAATGTGTTGGCATTAAGACTGCTTGCTGTGATAAGAGCCACCCCACCAACATACAACAAAAACAATCGCAGTTGAAACTGCTATCTTAATCTGCAATAATTTAGGGTTTTATTTTTTTAACAAATCATGCATCTCTGAAATTGTTTGCTTCAGGTTAACAATACAAAGGTTTGAAAAACATCAAAGTCATTCTTTTTATTTACTATTCAGATTAAATTTTTGTCCAGCTTTTTAGCTTAAGTTCTCTGATAAGGTTGTCTACTAAAGCGGAATAAACTAGAAAACCACCTAGGATCAACTTAAAAGTCAAATAAATTCAGTAATTTTATCGGCGTGTGTTGCTGCCTGAACTCTAATGCTCTGTTTCCTGTAGTCCACAGAACCTAATTGCCCAGTCGCAGTCAGGAACAGGGAAAACAGCGGCCTTTGTTCTGGCCATGCTCAGCCATGTAGACCCCAACAACAATTTTCCCCAGGTAGGTTTTCATTTTACTAATCGCTCCATGTATCAACCTTAAAATATGTTGTTGTTTTTTTTATGTGGTATTTTTTGTGGTAGGATACAATTAATTGTTGAGTTCAGGGTCTGTGTGTGTCATTTGTACGCTCTTTGATCTCTCTTATTCTTTGTTTTCCACATGATTGTGTATTCAAAGTAATATTTAGGAAGTCCTGTATTTCCTACATGGGCAGATTATTCATCACAACTTAATGTTGTTTTCTTCCATCAGTGCTTGTGTGTGTCACCTACGTATGAGCTCGCTCTTCAGACTGGTAAAGTGATTGAGCAGATGGGCAGATACTATCCGGAGGTCAAACTGGTCTATGCCATAAGAGGAAATAAGTGTAAGGCCGCTACTTTCCACAATCTTACACCAGCGCATAACACATAAATGTATTACAATGACCGTCCAAGTATTTTCCTATTGATAGAAACAAACTGTAAAGGGAAAAAGGCTTTGTGTGTAAGCTTTTATTGTTCTGTGTGTGTCTGTGTGTGTGTGTACGTTCGTTCGTTTCAGTGCAGAGGGGCATGAAGCTGCAGGATCATATAGTCATTGGCACCCCTGGTACCATGCTGGACTGGTGCCAGAAGTTTCACTTCATTGACCCCAAGAAGATCAAGGTGTTTGTCCTGGATGAAGCTGATGTCATGTTTGCAACACAGGGCCACCAGGACCAAAGTATCCGCATTCAAAGGTCAGAATAAACAACATGGAGATTAAATTATTTTTTATGACTAATTCAGTATATAAATTAACTGTTTGTCTTACATAAAAAATTACCTCAATGTAAGCTACAGCATATAGAAAGCTGTGTTAATCAAAATGTTTTTCTTTCCTGGATCTTTTGGTTGGCTGAGCATATTGGTTGAGCATTTTTTTTTAAACTAACAAACCAACAGATGCGATCGAAACATAATTTGTTAGACCCAGTCCTAAAGAACTAGGTATCATAGCTGCACATTTTGACAAAATTTAACCCAACCAACAACTGACAATTTCACTCACTTTCTTCCTGTCACCCAGGTTGTTACCTAAAAGCTGCCAGATGTTGCTCTTCTCAGCCACCTTTGAAGAGTCTGTGTGGAACTTCGCTGAGCGTATCGTACCTGACCCAAACATCATCAAATTGAAGAGGGAGGAGGAGACACTGGATACTATTAAACAGTACTATGTGTTGTGCAATTGCAAAGAGGAAAAGTTCCAAGCTCTCTGTAACATCTATGGAGCCATCACCATTGCCCAGGCTATGATTTTCTGCCATGTGAGTTTACAGTCATGGAGTTCAGTCAGATTTGGTGTTTTGCTCTAATGTTGTTTCCAGTTTGAAACGGCAGCCTGTTTCCAGTCAAATAGCTGCTTGCGGAAAGAAAAACTCATATTTGTGGGCATTCTGCGGGTCACATTTGGATCACTTAACCTGAGAAAGAATATTAAGTCTAATAAATATTGTTCTTCTGTGACCCTTTGCAAAGCTGCTTTGTTAGAGGATTTGTTGTTAAGCTTGAGGTCTTTGTGGTCTAGACAAGGAAGACTGCAGGATGGCTAGCAGGGGAGCTGTCAAGGGAGGGCCACCAAGTGGCTTTGCTCAGCGGAGAAATGCAGGTAGAGCAGAGGGCTGCTGTCATTGAACGCTTCAGGGATGGAAAAGAGAAGGTCCTGGTCACCACAAATGTTTGCGCACGAGGTAAGAACCATTTTCGAGCCGTAGGGTTGGTTGAACATCATGCCATCACAAGACATTTACAGAGATGTATGTTAAAAAATATCTGCTCTCTCAGTTAATTACTAGAGTCTCACTTTGAATCAGTCTCAAATTTAGGGCCAGATCAACATGGGCAATCAAGTTAACTCTAAAGAGATTTAAAGCACACCATCTTTGCTGCAAGTATAATCCTACTGTCAGAATCTCAGGTCTTGTTACATTGTTACATGTTCTCTTTCAACCATAGTTAAAATGGCACAGACTAGTGTTGTCACAATACCATAATAACAATTTCGATACAATACTCGGCCCAAATATCTCGATACCACGAGATACTTGGTACCACGAATAAAACTAAAACATCAGGAACAATATTGTACAGTATTGATAGTCCTGACAGGACCAATTCCATTAAAAATGGACAAAGGAGAACATGTATGTACACAAAGACAAAGCCACTTTATTATTGTACATTAATATTATTATTGTAGAAATGAGCTTGACTGGAAATCTGGGTTTTAGGCATTATAGTCCTGTTGGGCTGAAACACAAAAACCACCCCTCACTGAAACCCTCATAGCTCAAAAATGAAAAGTCCGACAGACAATTCTTTTACGGTGAATGTCTTAAGACTTTAAGGAAATCACTGAACTATTTCATTGTCCTACTCCTTATGGTTGAGGAGCTACAACCGTTTAGAATTTGCCCTTGTAGGGGTTTTGACGTGAAATTCAGAACCAAATTTGACGTGGTTAAATTAACGAGTCAAACAACATGGGAGCTTGGGCCGATGCTCCCTGTGTTTAAGGAGGATTATCTCAAAAACGGTATAACGGATCAAAATGAGGGTAAGACTGGGTAATAAAGTTAGGGGTGTGCATGTCATGTCAAATGCCATGAAAAAAAAATTAAAACAAGAAAATAAGGATAATCATTTAAGTGTTCACTGACTATGACTGTGTATGTATGTAATTATTTATTTTTGTACTGCCCATATACATTTTTAACTATACCTCTCTCCATACACTCCAATTAGGCATTGATGTTGAGCAGGTTTCTGTGGTGATCAATTTCGACTTGCCGGTAGACAAGGATGGTAACCCAGACAATGAGACGTATCTGCACAGGATTGGCCGCACAGGTCGATTTGGTAAAAGAGGACTGGCCATAAACATGGTGGACAGCAATATGAGCATGAACATCCTCAAAAGGATTCAGGATCATTTCAGTAAGCCTGACACACACATTTATACATCCAGAGAATTAGACAGTGATGCATGTGAGGATGAACTTAACCATGCATGGTTTTGCTGTGTTTCTCCAGATAAGAAAATTGAAAAGCTGGACACAGATGACCTAGACGAAATCGAGAAAATTGCCAGCTAAAGAATGTGATCGCATGAATGATGCAAACACATCTCTCCCCTCTCCTCTAAGCTCTCCAAGGACTGTACTTGTACAGTGTTTTTATGCTTTTATTTTTTAGTTGTAAGAAAAGTGCAAAACCATAAACACAGCATATGTTTACATGTGGATGTTGTCTCTCAGATGAGCGTTTTTTAAAATCTCTCAAACATACCTATTTCACTCTTTGTACTCCTCTGAATAAAGTTTATGGCCATGTATGGTGGTGCTGCCAAGGCAGATATATTTGACTCATATTTGTTTTATGTAGAAATAGTAGTAGTAGTAGTAGTAGTTCTGGCACCAACTCAAGTGGTGTAAAATACAACATGCAATTTTTTTTGTTAAATAGAAGACACTAATCAGGAAACAATCTTATATGCCACATATTGAGGATTCCACCAATGGAATATGTCATAACTTAATGGAATCTTTTTATTGCAGTGCTGGCGTTTATTGGCTTTGCTTACCAAGCTCAGTACAAAGTGTGAACTTAGGTATGCTGCACTGAGTGGTACCTACATTACTTAGATTATGCTGAGAAGATGATGATGGTGATGATGGTTGGGTTTCAAATGTCTATGCAAACTTATCAACTTGTGATAGCGGTTATTACACGCTACCGATCTGTATTAATGTGATAGAAAACTTGATTCTGACATAGCCTCAGCTTCAGCATCAGGTTGTGTAGTCAAATGCCAAATAGGCTTCTTATAGTGATGGACGCTCATGCTAACCCAAGTGTGTTTTCAGTCATCAGCTAGCCATGCATCTTTTATAATTTTTTTAATTATTAAGTGTTAACGCTTTTTTTCCTCATCTGTCACTTAAAACTTTATTTTATTCAAACGTAGCCATTAAGTCTGATGCGGTCAGTCACCCTCACTGTCCTGCACAATCATTAAATCAGGGTCTCCGGTTTAGATTTTTAACTAGCTGAAGTCTTCACCCACAGTGTTGTTCTCAAGGATAGTGAGTTGAAAATTTACCCAATGCCTTCCTCAAGTGCATTATATATACAGTTGATTTTGTTATTGATATTTAAAGACACTGGGCCTAATGTTCTGACTAACACTTGAAATTTTGATATATTGAGTTGCAAGAAACTTTGGGTTGTATGAATACTTTACAAAACCAAATGCTGATTTGACCATAGGACCTATATCTGTATTATGATGTGTTCTACTATGGTCACATGGATTTAAAACATGTACTTGTGTACATATTTAAAACATTGGGTGAAAGAAGAGGTGTTTGACTAAATTATGGACAGCATTGTCATTTCCAGGAAGTGCAAAAACATTCCTGTTGAGGTTCAATTTTTGACAAGACGCAGCACTTTGATGCAAGGTCACCTGATTTAGGCTCACTTTCAAAGGGTAACAAAGAAATTAGGGAAACCCTGCGATGGCTGCAGTATGATTAATACACTGGAACTTAAAGGCAGTGATTGGTCAATCTGAACCTTCAACAAACGTCGTTTGGATCCCACTGGCACTGAGAAGAACGCCAGTGCTAGCGTTTTATGGAAATTATGATCAAGCGAGTGTGTGCTTAAAATCCACAAAATTATAAAGAAATAAAATGCAGTGCAGTTTAATTTAGACGTGGATGTTTACATTTTGGAGTGGGTGTGCGCCTAACAATGTAATACCCTTGTGTGAGAACCGTGGATGCACAAAGTAATTCTGGCTATAGAGTTCAACAAGCCTAGTTCCATGTTGGAACCCTGTTTATAATTGTCACAACCTAGCAACACCTGGTTAATGTGTACTTGTAGGAATTTTACTGCATCACCAGGCTGAGTTTTCCTTGCATAACATGACGATCTTGCATAGACATTGTTAGGATCAAGGTGTGTGGAGTTCTAAAGCTGAGCTGCGTTCATGAAAAACGTTGTGTATTATATGTTGAATTAAAAGAAAAGGTAGCTGTTGCTCTCCATGTAGTATTTTTGTTTGAGACCTATGAAAAACTTCAAACCCCAGCCTTGTTTTGCTGTAAGTGCAGTCAAAACAAAGCAGAACTATGCCAATTAAATAGGTTCATGTAATTTCCACTGAATGGAAGCTGCTCCTCTGAGAACAGCTGTGAAACTGCAGGTCTGACGAGACAGAAGGAAAAGTCAAACTATTATCAAATGCATTAGGAATCACTTTGAAACACCTTAGTCACCATCAGTTATTTCATCATTCACTAAGTCCGCCACACGAGTGAGGCCAATTAATATGCAAGCCACCCTTCTTATACTATAGTAACTTATAAAAGTGAACATTCTAAAGACACTACACGGTGCACCTTTTCAAGAGATTTAGGTATCTATTTCCAAAATAAAAGAAAGCAGTGGATGAGTGATGTGTCTATATTACATTTTTTATTCTTTTATTGAGTTGGACCACAGCATTATGCTAAATGCACAAGTGACCATCAACAAAGTAAGCAGCATTTCAAATAAAATCTAAAAAACATTTTAAGATGCAGTTGGTTGCCATCGATGTATTCAGATGCAGTAATGTTCTTTCACATCATTATTTGATGCTAATCCAAACGGAGCAAGAATAGTAAAAGCGGTGGCTGAATAAAAGAATACAGAAATATATAGCACTGTGATGTGCTGACATACACAGAGTGCAACCACAAAGGTTGTAGTATTGACTGGGTACTGGGGTCACGTTGCATGACAGATCAGTCTAACCAAACTGGTGGTCCTTGAATGCAGCACACGCTGAAACAGCCAATTCACTATTATTTTTTGAAATAAGAGTTTTTCATTTGATTCAGGCCCGTTCCCTTTTTCTTTGTGGCCTACCATAGTGACGAGGAGGCCACAGACACGAGTGCATAGATCCTGTGGATAGGCCAGAGAATCCCATGCTTGCATTATCTCTTTTTACCAGGGACACTCAGAGGTTTACAGCCACAGGTGTGCCCGTCTTCTGTGACACAAAGTCAGAGCGGAACATCACCAGCTTAGGAACTTCAATAGTAATACTATAATACTATACCTCTATAGGTACAGTTATAGGTATAGTTCATTAAAATAAACCTGAAAGGGACCCAGCTGAAAAAGGACTTCATTTCACATTGTCAGAGAACTTTAAATGGGACTTGGGGTCCTTTTTTGCCTCTTAGCATTGATGAGATCTCAGACCTCTTGTTCTTCACATCACCAAAGCCTTGAGGATCTTGAACCACAACACAAATACCGACTGGGGTACAAAACGAGCTACGATTTGCATTTGGATGCATGCCCATCTGTAAATGTAAAACTAAGCACAGAAGAATATGTGAGCTTATACGTAGTAAGAAATAAGTATAATTTTATGCCAAATTAAATATCACAGAGTCAGTAGCAGGCGGCTACATTGTATCTGATGAACAGGCTCGTGGAAAAGACATTAAAACTTCAGTTCATCATCACAGCTCGCCCCATCTAAATCCAGTTAAACCAAATGTTCAGACACTCAAAGAGCACTGTCCAAGCCGAAAATGGAGGTTAATGACAGACCAGTGCTCGATAGTCTACACCAGGTCATCTCGCATGTTAATGTTACAGAGTGCCTGGTGAAGAATCATAAAGCATCATTACTCCTTGATCTCACCATTCCAACATTCACGTGTGACCTGTTTGAATGTAAATCTTTTATCACATTTGTAGAACATGGTGACAGCCGTGATCACATACAGGACAAGCTCGCCTTCCAGCTCTGTAAAAGGGGCAGCCTGTCACAGGAGCTCTTGTTGATTTGGTTAATTTTGGTTTATTTCATTTATTTTTAGACTTATCCTTTATTTGCCTCATTTGGAATACCATTCACTACGGTGTCCAAGTTTTTCCAGTATTTCTTGATACTGTAGCAAGTCAAGAAAACAGGAGATGAACTCTGCACCACTTGGTGTTGTTTATTATGTAATATACACTTGCCATTCAACTAGCTTTTCAGTCCACATAGACAGGGGGTCATTAACTTTGGTAATAACTTCACTCATGGTGCAGAGGCACAATGCCCAAAAGCATGCTGGAAAGCCCCGCCCACATATGCCCAAACACGTCACACAGCTTGCTGGTTAGCTGTCCCCAGCAACCCATGTGTCTACAACAAAGTCTTGGAGGTGTTTAGGGGGTCGATGCTGTCGTCGGGGCCACCCAGTTGGTGGAGGCCAGGCCTGGGGCTGATCTTCTGCCCTCGCCTCATCCTCAGGTACGGCAAAGGGTCGATAAGGGTCGTGCCGGTCACAATGGAGCACTACCACCTGGTTCCTCCTGACCAGCCGCATTTCTGTCGGGAACCAGCGTCTGAGGGGCCCAGGATGTTGACAGGGGCCCATGAGCGCCGGACTGGCCCCTTCAGCAGTGCAGGTGTCACATCGCTGCACATAGAGCTTCACATCTTGACGACATCCCAGCCAGTAGAATTGGGACCGAGTCGATGAAGCATCTTGGTGACTACAAAGTGACCAGCCCCCACTGAGCCATGGACAAGTTGGAGCTCTAGGGGGCGTAGCTGGTGAGGCACCAGGAGCTTCCGTATGTCACTGTTGCCTGCAGGGGTCTGCCAGCGTCGATGGAGGAGGCCATCACGGCTGATGAGGTGGGACCACTGAGAATAGAGGGCCTTGGTCTCATTGTCCAGTGCCGAAACCTCAGGCCATGCCGGTCGTTGGCCTAATTTCACCCAATCTTAAACACGGGAGAGGAAAGGGTCTTGGCTCTGGTCACGTCGAAGTTGTTCGGGGTCAATGTTCTCGAAGCTGTGGTCATGGGTCATGAATGATGCCTGAGGTTTACCGCTGCTGCTGCTTGGGGCGCCATTGTCGCCATCAGCTGGGGTGTCCCACAGAGCTGCTACCACTGGAGTCGCTGCATCCCTTTTCTTCCACGCACTGGCAGTACTGGCATTCCTCATTTTTACAGGAACATAGAGACAGTGCGTCTGTGTTGGCGTGAAGACGGCCAGCAGTGTGGAGCGCTATGGGTTCAGAACCCAGGTAGAGCGGAGCCATCCACTTGACCAGCAGGTGCAGCCCAATGATGCAGTGATCTTGTATGTTGGCCAACTTGAGTTATGAATCCGATCGAGTGGCTATGACATGTGGAGTTCCTCGGGGGTCAGTTCTTGGACCCCTTCTGTTCAGTCTATATATGTTGCCTCTGGGTCAAATTCTGCAGAACTCTAATGTAGACTATCACAGTTATGCAGATGACACGCAGATATATCTAGCACTGTCCCCAGATGACTACAGTCCAATACAGTCCTTGTGTCACTGTTTAGAGCAAGTAACAAATTGGATGAACCAAAATTTTTTTCAATTAAATCAGGACAAAACTGAGGTCATTGTTTTTGGCAATAAAGAGAAAAGGATTGCCGTCAGTAAACATCTCGAGTCACTCTCTCTAAAAACTAGGGACCAAGTCCGAAACCTTGGCGTGCTGATAGACTCAGATCTGAATTTCAGTCATATCAAATCAATCACCAAAACAGCCTTCTATCAGCTTAAGAACATATCCAGAGTGAAGGGGTTTATGTCTCAAACAGACCAGGAGAAGTTGATTCATGCTTTCATCTCAAGTAGACTCGACTACTGTAACGGTCTTCTGACTGGACTCCCACAAAAAAGCATTAAACAGCTGCAGCTC